>NW_004454319.1:337761-393130 GCF_000283155.1 Ceratotherium simum simum | reverse complement strand
TCCTCTTTTTGCTGAGGAAGACTGGCCCTGGGCTAACATCCATGCCCATCTTCCTCTACTTTATGTGGGATGCTGCCACAACACAGCCTGACAAGTGGTGCATTGGTGCACACCTGGGATCCGAACCAGGGCTGCCAGCGGGGGAGCGCATGCACTTAACCGCTGTGCCATGGGGCCATCCCTTGTTATGTATACTTTAACACAATTAAAAAAAAATTAAAAACCAAGGTGACTTCATTAACAGGCTCATGACGTGAACAAAAAATATAGTACAACAGTTCAAAGTATCATTGGATTCACATACACCTGGGAAATTTGTTTAGAAGGTATATATGTCAATCCATCAACAAAACTACTAAATTAAAATCTTTATTGCTGTGTCCTGAGAATCTGCATTTTACAAGATCCCTAGCTAATTTTGATAGTACATTAAAGTTTGAAAACAAATTGGGCAATACATAAATCTAAATAGGATATTTTTACAAATAATGATAAATAATTTCGTGCCTGGACCTTTCCTCAGAGTGCCTATATTTCAAAATCAACATACTTTTGACAAATAGGGTTGATTTTGTTCCGAACTATAGAAATTATTTTCTTTCCTCTTCTCTATTTGAAGGATGACATTATTTTACATTGTTATGATTATTTTTCAAAGTCACTTTATTACTCTAGAACTTCCTCAAAGCATTTTCACCTGTAAATTTCTGAGTGTGTTTGTTTACGAAGTTTAAATAGGAAGTTATCATGGTATAAACACAGCCATGGCTTTACCAATGGAGAAGGTTGTGATTGGGTGCAAATATACAAACATGCAGGCACAAAGACTAAAATGACCCCAGCGATGTGAGAGACACTGGTGGACAGGGCATTGCAACCCCCTCCAAGCTATAGGCCCTGAGGGAGCACAAGCTGGCCATACAGGAGACCATCAAGAGGAAAACAATTAACAGCAGTTGAACCCACTGTTGGCAGTAACAAGAGACCAAGGTTATGAGTGTCCATGTAGACGAGGTTCATCAAAGGCTTTAAGTCACACATGAATGGTCTACGACATTGGAGCCACAGACAGGCAGCCAGACTGTGAAAAGATCTGAATGGTTGTAAGGAGAAACCCTCTGGAACATGCCACTCAAGAGAGGAAGCCACATTCCTGTCGCTCATGATGATTTCATAGCACAGGGGTTTGCAGATGGCCACATGGTGGTCACCAACAACCACCATGAGCATTATGATCTCAGCAGCACCAAAAGATGCTCAGCAAAGACTTTG
This sequence comes from Ceratotherium simum simum, assembly GCF_000283155.1. Next base: position 391,858 of record NW_004454319.1, on the reverse strand, counting down.
ATCATGTACTTCTTGGAAAAGGTGTTTTTTCTTACAGCTAAAGTGTCAGCTAGCATGGTAAGGGTCACTGTTGAAGAACGGCAGCTATCTGTAAGGGATAAGTAACACCGGCAGGAAATGGAAGCACTGCCCGAAAGTATAAAAGATGAATTGTTAAATGAAAAGATCTCTTCATGGATAACAATTCTCAATACTCCAAAGATATAACTCTTCCTAAATTAATCTTGTTAAATTGAATCTTATTGAAAATAATAACTGAACTCTGTTTTGTGACTAAACTATTTTAAACTATTTTTAACTTAATTGTAAACTTACTTTAATTTTAAACTTTTATTATTTTCTTGTTTAAATTTAAGTTTATTATTTTATTTTAAAATTAATTTTTAAACATACATATACAAGAGTAGACATAATGCTGAAAAAGAATAGTTATGAAGGACTGGGAGTCCAATCACAAATGAAAATGCGTTATATATCAAAGCAATTATGTAGTGTTTCATGTGGTACATGAATAAAGATCAATGAAATAGAATAGAATCCTGAATTGGATCCAAATAATATGATACCTTAGAGTACAGTAGTCTGAATTTCCAATCAATGGCAAACAGATAATTATACAACTATAAAAAAACAGCTAAGATTTAGAAAAAACAACTAAAATGCAATCCCTATTTAACTCCTATATCAAAATAAATTCCAGATGGATCAAAAGTTTGAAAACAAGATAAAAGCCACAAAATGCTTTATAATTAAATGCTAAATAATACTCTAATATTTTGGTACAAGGGAGGTGGGGAAAGTCTTTTTTTTCTGCTGAGGAACATTTCTCCTGAGCTTACGTCTGCTGCCATTTTTCCTCTTTTTGTATGTGAGCCACCGCCACAGCATGGCCACTGATAGCTGAGCAGTGTAAATTCACGCCTGGGAACCAAACCCACGCCACCGAAGCAGAAGACGCCAAACTTAACCACTAGGCCATTGGTGCTGGCTCAGGAAATTTTTTTTAAGCCTGATACAAAAACCAAAAAAAAAAGTTACATACAAAATGTAAAGAAAAAAATTTTACATGCCAAAGCATTCTACATAATAGAAAAATGTCAAAACAATGCCACAAGCCAGAAAAAATAATTATACACACAATAGAAAAGTAATCATTTTTAGTATTAAATTAACTCATAAAAATCAGTATGCAAATGATCAACAATTGAATAAAATACGTAAAAGATATTAATAGACTGTTCACAGAAAAAGAAATACAATTTATATTAAACGTGAAAAGATACTCAAGCTCAATGATCAAAAAGATATTGATTAAAGTATAAAAAATTAAAATAAAATAACTTTAGTCAGATATAATATGCCATAAATATTTATGAGGTACTAATTGTTGAGAATGTGGACAAAAGTATTCTAGACGGTGGGCAGGAATGCAGCAGTTAGTACAACATCAAGGATGGCAGTATGGCAATTACTACGAATACCAACATTTTATATATATATACTACCTGACCATTAATTCAAATACATGTGTGACAGTTTCACTTCTAGGAACACAAACTTGCACATATTAAAAAACATATAATTATTGCAAAATTATTTGGCATAAAAAAAGATGAGGAGGGGCCGGCACAGTGGTGTAGTGGTTAAATTCGAGCACTCCGCTTCAGCGGCCCAGCGTTCACAGGTTCGGATCCCGGGCGTGGACCTATGCACCACTAATGAAGCCATGCTGTGGCAGGTGTCCCACATATAAAGTGGAGGAAGATGGGCTTGGATATTAGCCCAGGGCCAATCTTCCTCAGCAAAAAGAGGAAGATTGGCAACAGTTGTAAATCAGGGCTAACCTTCCTCACTAAAAAAAAAAGAAAAGATGAGGAATAACATGAAGAGGAATGGATATATTCAGTTTAATATATATCTATAAGGCAGTATTATACAGTATGAGAAAAGCTAAGAGTTAGATCTATACGGAATGGTATGAAAATATCTTCAAGATGCTGCATAGTAAAAGCAACCATTTACAATGACAGAAAAAACACACAAATATATTTAAATATACTTGCATTTGCAAAGATTATTACCTGCTGAATTTTAAGAAACAAATTAAGTGACTGCATCTGTGGAAAAGAACTGGAGACTAAACTGAGAGAGAAATAGGAAATTTATTCTACACATTATCCCATTTTGTATGATTTTTATTTATACTACTTGTTATTAAAGATTACAGTTCAATTTTTCTTTAAGAAAGTAGAAGAATTACACTAAAAATGTAGGATATAAAAGCACTTAAATTTCATAGAGAAGACAATCTATACAGCATTAAATATTTTAACACTATAATAATAATAAACTTAAATGACAAGTATATTAATAAAAATAATATTGTCTCAGAAAAAGGTAAAAAAGGAGAAACACATAAGCTGATTAAAAATTGGTGTAGCTATATAAAAATTTCCTCACTAATTCACTACATATTATTGACTCATTGCTATATAGGCATTACAGCTTTCTAGGTGAAGTGATAAACAAGACATTATAGACCTTATATTCTAGCAAAGAGAGAAACAGAAATTAATGGCACAACCACATAATCCATTCCTAAATTATAACTATCATAAATTATCTGAAGAACAGAAAGCATCAGATTTAAGAAGACTTCTGCATTTCAAGGAAATGGACCCTAATGTCAAATGACTCTCTTCATGGTGGATGATACACTTATTTATTACAAGATATGACATTTCTTCTCCAGAGCTTCTTCATAGCATTTGTCATCTCTGAATTTCTCAGAGTGTAGATTAGTGGGTTCAGCATGGGGGTTACGACTGTATAAAACATGCTCAATGGTTTGTCAATAGGGAAGGTCTTAGCAGGTCTCACATACATGAAAATACAGGGAACAAAGAAGAAGACAACCACAGTGATGTGGGGACCACAGGTCTGGAGGGCTTTCCGCCTCCCTTCCTGACTAAGGTTCTTTAGAGAGTGCAAGATGACACCATAAGAAATGAGTAAGAGCAGAAACTCAGTGCAGATCAGTCCTCCATCGGCAACCACTAAGAGGCCAATGACATAGGTGTCAGTACAGATGAGTTTCAATAAGGGATACATGTTACAGAAAAAATGATCAATGGCATTGGGGCCACAGAACGGGATCCCATAAATAGTGGAAAGTTGAATTATTGAGTGCATGAAACCTTCAATCCAACACACTACTAGCAGCACGATACACACCCGTTGCCTCATGATAACCAAATAATGCAAGGGCTTACAGATGGCCACATAGCGGTCATAGGCCATCACCAACAGAAGAAAGACCTCTGATCCACCAGAAAAGTGCTCTGTAAAGAGCTGAGTCATACAAGACTGGAAGGATATGGTATTTGCCCCAAAGAACAAGTCTGAAATCAATCTGGGTGTAATGGAAGAGGAATAAATGACATCCATAAACGATAGGTTTGAAAGAAAAAAGTACATGGGGGATTTCAGGGTCTTACTGAAAGTTACAGTCACAACAATGAGCATGTTGCCCACAATGGTCAAAACGTAGAACAGCAAGAACCTAAGAAAAAGGGCCTTCTGCTCCTTTGGATTCTGTGTGAGGCCCAAGCGGATAAAGTAAGTCACATTGTTCCTTGGTTCCATCTAACCTTTATAGGTGCTGACTTCAGATATTAGAAGCACTTTACCTACAAAGCAAGGGGGAAAACTTTTAAATGTACTATAAGTTTAATATTTTATTTATTCATTCAATTACTAGAATGTGTACAGAGTATCTGTTTGTGTCAAATGTGTCATACACACTGTGATTACCAAGTTCAATAAGACATAGTTGCCTACCCTCAGTGATTTAATACATGAGGGATCAGTCAATTCTAGGCTAAATAAAATAATAAAATTATAAAAATAGTCACACAATGCTAAGGGTCACAGTGTAGGAATATGCCAATCAAAATGGAATCTGAGAAGGCTTCCCAGAGAAGCAATGTTTTAGCTGAGTTTTAAAGGAAAAGTGAAAGAACCAGAGAAGATGGGAAAATGGGATGGAATTCTATGAAAAGGTGCACCATTCATAAAGTCAGAAAAGTGTAATACTCAAGGTAATTTACATATTCAAAGTGACTAGATCAAATTATGAATGGAAAGTACTCTCCTAGATTGTATCAGATCTCACTGAGACTGCTTTCTTAGGGTCTTTAGGTGGATAATTCACTTTTCTGTGACCAATAAATTCTGAAGCACTTAATTTTGTGTCTCCAGCTACTATCTCTCCCCTAATTCTCAAACGTGTATATGCAACATCTCCAATTTTAGACATCTCTAATTGGACGCCAATTCAGTATTATAAAACTAAGTTTTCAACTTTCCACAATAAGCATAGATGTTCCCCATCTCATTAAATGGTACCACCTTCCATGTAATTGGTCAGACAACAAATGTCAGTGTCCATCACTCCTTTCTTGCTCTCATATTACTTACTGATACCTTTAACAATTCTTACTGACTCTACTTTCCAATATGTCACAAATTTGATCATTTCCAAACTCTGGTTTTCTTCCATGGCCTACTGCCATGGTTCTCCATATTCATTCCTCCCTCCAACAATTTCTTCCCCTGAAGCATCACAGATGGTCCTTTACAAATCTTATTGTGATTATACCACTCCACTCCTCAATACTCCTACAGTGGATCCCAATCACACACTCACAATTCAATGTATCATGTTTGACATTTACAGAAACAAGAACTGTAATCTCCTTTTCATAGTTGAAGAAACTGATGCTCAGAACCTCTAACTAATTTTCCCAAGGTCACACATTTTTGAGTGATAAAACTAGAATTGGACTCTAAGTTTGATTTATTTCAAAGCAATTTAATTTCTTACATATCAAAGAAATTCACACAATTGGGAAGCCTGGTTGACACTGTTTACTGTTACTCTTACCTTGTGGAGACTTGTTCACAATCTGAAGAAAGACTTTTTAACTCACACACAGGGACCTGGAATTCTTCTTCCATCCAGTGTGACAGCAGAGGACACAAAGCTGCATTATGACTGGAGGATATATATTTTTTTCACTTGGCTCTCTGTCCATTATCTCCAAGTAGGTTTCTGATTATTTAGAAGATTGTTTTTATTTGCATAGTAGATTATTTACTAGGATCTCCATGGTGCATGCAGAAGAACACAAATTTCTCATTTTAGGATAATTTATCAAAAAGGCAAGCAAATCCTAATTTTACACAAAAATAGCTACTAGCCATTTCCCAGGGAAATTTTTCTGGAGTAACTTCTTTCCTACTAACTTTAAAAAAGAAAAATACCACTCAGTTGTTTAGTCCTTCACATTCTCTCCTGTCGCCAGTCTACTCGACGTGAGATTTTGAGAGCCTTCTTGTGCTTTTTTTGTGTCATTCTTTAAGCCTAACAAGGGACCTCTTGAAAACTTTGTGTCAATTTTTAAGATGATGGCCTCATCTTCCCAAAAGGAGCAAAAATCATTAGACATTTTATCCCTTTCAACCACAGTTATCAGTCAATCCTGGATTTGGCGTATGTCCAAAACTAATTTTTTTCTTAATTAAATTCCCTGGGATTTGCCATAAAATTTAAAAGAACATTTATATGTAAAGATACTACTAGTCCAAATCACATAATTAGGGTCAGAAAGTAGTAACACGGAGAAAAAAAAAAACCTTTAGAACCCTTGTAAGACTATTGACAGTCAAGAATAAAATATCAGCCAAGTCATTTTGTTCCAGTGAAGATTAATTTATCTAGTACTTCCTCACTTGTCATAGCAAGTTTTTCTCTTTTTATTTAATACTCAATTTATTCTGCCTTAAAGTGTGGTAACATATGTTAAAAATTTTTGTCATGAATTTAGATGTAATAACTGATTATTTGTCCAATTATTCATTATTTTTTAAAAAATTAAGAGCACCTATTTTATGTCACTGTCAACTTAAAAAGGAAATTCTCCTGTTATTTCACCCTCAAGATGAGTTTATTTGGGATTAGCCAAAAGACTTGCAGTTTGGGATGTGCATGCTATGGTAAAACATAGGCAAATCCAGAAAACAAAGGAGGGGAGCTTGCTTTTATAAAGGAAAAGGCGGAGTAAGGAAGCGGCTGTTCTACTAGAATGTCCCTGGGAGAAAGGAACAGTTCAGGGAGGCAATGGCATCTCATTGGCTGAGCTGTTGCCACATGGGGAGAGAAAACTTCCTTGAGTACTAAAGTAGTTTTACTTCCTGTTGCAGCTGCAAGCACAGGTCTCTTGCTACTGGGTGTAATTGAGAGCGGATGATAGGGCAAGAGAGCTCCCCCTACAGGTTTCTGGACTCAAATTTAGTTGAGGTTTCTTTTATTAATTTCTACACAACGAACTGTACTATGTGAGGGCACAGCAATTAATAAACCAGAAAAGAAATCATGTGAAAGTCCTTCCTGCACGGGACTTATATTCTTATAAGAGAGTCAGACAATAAATAAGGAGACAGATTAATAAAGTAATTTATGTCTCATACAGTGCTTCTAAGACAGCAAACAGGGTACTGTGACAGAAAATGAGAGGGAGAATTCTACTATAGATAAGGTTGTCAGAAAAGGCCTTTCTTAAGTGGTGATGGTTAAGCTGAGATCCAAAGGATAGGAAGTCAACCAAGGAGGCAAAAGTCTTGAGCAATGAAAACTTCAAAATGTTGCTGAAATATTATAGAAGACACAAATAAATGGAATGAAATTCATGGACTGGGAGATTTAATATTATTAACATGTCAAATTGCCTTAAATGACCTAAGGATTTAATGCAATCTCAATTAAATCTCCAAATTTTTTTTAGACAAAAATTTTTTTTTGAAAACTCCATCCTAAAATTCACGTGGAATCTCAAGGGACTCCAAATAACCAAAAAAATCTTGAAAAAGAAGAAAAATTTGGAGATCTCACACTTCCTGATTCTAAAACTTACTACAAATCTATGGTAATCAAAACAGTGTGGTATTGGCATAAAGACAGACATATAAACTAATGGAATAAAATAGAGAACCTAGAAAGAAACCTTTGCATATGTTTTCATATGATTTTTGACAACGGTGTCAAGAGCATTCAATGGTGAAAGGACAATCTGTTAAACAAATGGTGTTGTGAAAACTGGATATCCACGAGCAAAGGAATGAAATTGAACCCTGATCTTATACCTTATACAAAAATTAAGTCAAAATGGATCCGAAACATAAAATACTAGTTAAAGCTATGAAACTCTTAGAAGAAAACATAGAAGAAAAGTTGGATTTGACAATGATTTCTTGGATATAACATCAAAAACACAGTAGAAAAGAAAAAATAGACAAATTGTACTTTATCAAAATTAAGAACTTTTGTGCATCAAATGACTGTATAACAGAGTGAAAAGGCAATGCATGGAATGGGAGAAATGATTTGCAGACAATATATATGATAAGGTATTAATATGAATACATAAAGAACTTCTGCATATCAACAACAACGAAAAACAAATAACTGATTAAAAATTAGCAAAGGATTTGAATAGACATTTCTCCAAAGATAATATGTAAATGGACAGTAAGCACATGAAAAGATGCTCAATATCACTAATCACTAGAGAAATGCAATTCAAAACCATAATAAAACACAGCTGCACACTCATTAGGATAGCTATTGTAAAAACAAAACAAAACAAAAGAAACAAACAAATCCAGAAAATAACACACATAGGAGAGAATGTGGAGACGTTGGAAGAATTATGCATCGCTGGTGAGAATGTAAAATGATGTAGCTGCTAGGGAAATTTTATGGTTGTTCCTCAAAAAATTAAACAAAGAATTATCATATGATTCAGCAGTTCTACTTTTGAGTATACATCCAAAATAAGGAAAGCAGAGACTCAAATACCCTGCTATTTCTATACCCATTTCCGTGGCAGCGTTCTTCACAATAGCCAGACAGTAGAAGTAACCGAAGTGTCTCCTGTCACAGAAATGAATATAGAACATGAGGTGTATGTATACAATGGAATAGTTTCAGCCTTGAAAAGGAAGGCAATCCTGACACATGCTAAAACATAGATTACCTACAATACATTATCCTAAGTGAAATAAGGCAGTCACAAAAGGACAAAGATTGTATGATTTCCCCTACATGAGGCACTTAGAGTAATCAAATTCATAGACAGAAAGTAGAATGTTAGTTGCCTGGGGCTCATAGAGGGGGAATGGGGAATTATTGTTTAATGGGTGTGGAGATTCAGTTTGGGAAGAAGAAAAAGTTCTGGAGATGGATGGTGGTGATCTTTGCAAAACAATGTGAATTAACTTACTGCCACTGAACTGGACACTTGAATGATTAAAATTGTAAGTTTTGTTATGTGTATTTTACCACAATTTTAAAAATAAATTTATGGGTCGGCCCCGTGGCTTAGCGGTTAAGTGCACGCGCTCCGCTACTGGTGGCCTGGGTTCGATTCCGGGCGCACACCGACGCACGGCTTCTCCCGTCATGCTGAGGCCACGTCCCACATACAGCAAATAGAAGGCTGTGCAACTATGACATACTACTATCTACTGGGGCTTTTGGGGAAATAAATAAATAAAAATAAATAAATAAATAAATAAATAAATGGATACTATATATAAAAATTATTTAAAAAATAAATAAATAAATAAAAATAAATTTATAAACTAAGAGGACTTCATTAATAGGCTCCTGATGTGAACATAATAGCTCAAAGTACATGCAAAGATCATTGACTTCAAATACATCTGGGTAATTTGTTTAACAGGTAGACATATGAATCCAACAACACACTTAACAAAATTAAAATATCTATTGCTGTGTCGTGAGAATCTGCATTTTATAGGAACCCTAATTCTGACATAACACAGCCACAGCATTATCAGTGGAGATGATGGTGATTAGATTCAAATATATATACATGCAGGGCACAAACACTAAGATGACCTCAGTGATGTGAGAGACAGAGATGGAGAGGGCGTTGCATCTCCCCTCCAAGCTGTAGGGCCTTAGGCAGCATAAGATGATTACATAGGAGACTATAAAGAGGAAATAAAAAACAGGTAGATGAACCCACTGTTGGCAGCAACAGGGAGACCAAGGGTATGACTGTCCATGCAAAGGAGTTTCAACAAAGGGTTTAAGTCACATATGAATGGTCTATGACATTGGAGCCACAGACAGGCAGCCAGATTGTGAAAAGGATCTGAATGGTTGTAAGAACAAAGCCTCTGGTGCATGCCGCTGGAGAGAGGAAGCTACCTCCCTGTCACTCATGATGATTTCATTGTACAGGAGTTTGCAGAGGGCCACATAATGGTCATTGGAATCCACCATGGGTAGGATGATCTCAGCAGCACCAAAAGATGCTCTTCAAGACTTGAGTGATGCACTTCCTGGAAGAGATGGTCTTTCTTACAGCTAAAGTGTCAGCTAGCATTCTAGCGGTCATGGATGAAGAACAGCAGCTAGCTATAAGGGATAAGGAACACAGGCAGGAAATGGAAGCACTATCCAAGGGTATAAAGGACGGCTTGTTAAATGAAAAGATCAATTCTTTTCAAAACTCTAAAGATATAAACTCTTCCTAAATTAGTCTTCTTAAATAGAATCTTATTGAAAATAATAACTGAACTTGTTTTTTTTTAAATTATTTTAAACTCATTTTAACTTAATTATAAACTTACTTTAATCTTAGTTATATTATTTAAACTTAAACTTATTATTTTATTTTAAACTTAATTCTGAAACATATATATTCAAGAATAGAAATAATTCTGAAAAAGAATAGTAATGATGGACTGCTAGTCCTATCACATATCAAAATGTGTTATATATCAAAGCAATTATATTGTTTGTCAGTTGGTACCTGAATAAAGAGATCAACAAAATAGAATAGAATACTGAATGGGTCCAAATACTTACGGGACTTTAGAATACAATAGTCAGGATTTCAAATCAATGGCAAAAAGATAATTATGCAAATATGAAAAACTACTCAAATTGAGTAAAACAACTAAAATGCAATCCCTATTTAACTCCTATATCAAATAAATTTCAGAGGGATTACAAGTTTTAAAATATGATAAAGATTACAAAAATGCTTAGAAAATTAAATGCTAAATATAGTTGAAGCATATTTTGGTAAGAGTGAAGTGGGGAAAGCCTTTTTCAGCAAGATACAAAAAGCAAAAAAAAATTAAATACAATACGTAAAGAAAAAAAATTTACACGCCAAAAGCATTCTACAAAGTATAAAAAGGTCAAAACCGTAAAATAAACCAGAAAAATAATAATTACATAAACAATAGTAAAAAGACCCATTTTTAGTGTACAACTAACTTATAAAAATCACTATGCAAAAGATCAACAATTGAATAAAATAGATGAAAAATACTGATAGACAATTCACAGAAAAAACTAAAAATTATATTAAACGTGAAAAGATGCTCAAACTCAATCATATCAAAAGGATTTTGATTAAAGTATAAAAAATGAAATAAAATAACTTTAGTCAGATATCATATGACATTAATATTTATCAGGTACTGGTTGTTGAGAATGTGGACAAAATTATTCTCACAGACTCTGGGCAGGTATGCAGCAGTTAGGACAACCTCAGGAATGGCAGGTTGGCAATAACTATGAGTACCAACATTTCATATACATACAGTATCTGACCATTGATCAAATACATACATGACAGTTTCACTTCTAGGAACTCATACTTACATATATTTAAAAATACATATTTATTGCAAAATTATTTGTCATAGGAAAAGATGAGGAACAACATGAAGAGGGATGCATATATTAACATTAGTATATGTTTATAAGGCAGTATTATACAGTACGAGAAAAACTAAGAGTTAGATCAGTATGAACAGGTACGGAAATATCTTCAATATGTTGCATAGTAAAAGTAAACGTTTACATACACAGAAAAAACTTAAATATATTTGAATTCATTTGCATTTGCAAAGATTATTACCTGATGAATCTTAAGAAACAGATTAAGTGATTGCCTGTGGGGAAGAGGACTGGAGACTATACTGACAGAGAAACAGAAAATGTATTGTACACTTCAACCATTTTGTACAGTTTTCATTTTTACTGCTTATTATCTATTACATCTCAACTTTTCTTTAAAAAACTAGAAGTACTACACTAAAATTTTTGTATATAATGCAACTGAAATTTCATAGAAAGGACAGTCTATACAGCATTAAATATTTTAAATACTATAATAGTAATTCTTACATGACAAGAATCCATATAGAAATAATACTGTCTCAAAAAGTAAAGAAAAAAAGTATAAATTGATTAAAAAGTAAGATAACTATATAAAAATGTCCTCACTAATTCATTACATATTATTGACTCCTTGCTATAGAGGCATTACAGCTTTCTAAGTAAAGTGATAAATAAGTCGTTATAGACCTTACATCCTAGCAGGGAGAGAAACAGTAATTAATAGCACAATCATATAGTTCTTTCCTTAAATATACTTATCATAAATTCTTTGAATAAAAGAAGTGAGAATCAGATTTAAGAAGACTTCAGCATTCCAAGGACACGGACCCTAATCTCAAATGAGTCTCTTCATGGTAAGCGAAGTGCTTGTTTCCTATAAGATACGACATTTCTTTTCCAGAGCTTCTTCATAGCATTTGTCATCTCTGAATTTCTCAGCGTGTAGATTAATGGGTTCAGCATGGGCGTTATGACTGTGTAAAACACACTCAATGATTTGTCAATGTAGAAGGTGTTAGCAGGTCTTGCATTTATGAAAATACACGGAACAAAGAAGAAGACCACCACAGTGATGTGGGAATCACAGGTCTGGAGGGCTTTCCGCCTCCCTTCCTGACTAAGGTTCTTTAGAGAGTGCAAGATCACACCATAAGAGATGAGTAAGAGCAGAAACACAATAGTGCAGATCAGTCCTCCATTGGCTGCAACTAAAAGGCCAGTGACATTGGCATCAGTACAGACAAGTTTCAATAAGGGGTACATGTCACACATAAAGTGATCAATGACATTAGGGCCACAAAACGGGAGCCCATAAATAGTGGCGAGTTGAATTACCAAGTGCAGAAAACCTCCAATCCAACACGCTACTAGCAGCACAACACACACCCATTGCCTCATGATGACCAAATAATGCAAGGGCTTACAGATGGCCACATAGTGGTCATAGGCCATCACCAACAGAAGAAAGACCCCTGATCCAGCAGAAAAATGCTCTGTAAAGAGCTGCATCGTACAAGATTGGAAGGATATGGTATTTTCCCCAAAGAACAAGTCTGAAATCAATCTGGGGCTAATGGAAGAGGAATACATGACATCCATAATCGACAGGCTAGCAAGAAAAAAGTACACTGGGGAGTCCAGGTTCTTACTGACAGTCACAGTCACTACAATGAGAATGTTTCCCACCAGGGTCAAAACATACAACAGCAAGAAAATAACAAAGAGGACTTTCTGCTCCTTTGGATTCTGTGTGAGGCCCAAGAGGACAAAGTAAGTCACATTGTTCCTTGGTTCCATCTAGTCTTTATTGGTGGTGACTTCAGATATTAAAAACACTTTACCTACAAAGCAAGTGGGAAAACTTTTAAATGTATTAAAATTTATATTCTATTTAGTCATTCAATTAATGGAGTGTGTACAGAGTATCTCTTTGTGCCACATGTGTCATAGACACTGTGATTACCACATTGAAATAAGAGATAGCTGTCCAGCCACTATGGAAAACAGTATGGAGATTCCTCAAAAAATCAACGATAGAACTACCATATGATCCAGCTATTCCACTGTTGGGTATTTATCCAAAGAACTTGAAAACACCAATTTGCAAAGGTACATTCACCCCTGTGTTCATTGCAGCCTTATTCACAATAGCCAAGACTTGGAAGCAACCTAAGTGCCCATCAAGGGACGAATGGATAAAGAAGCTGTGGTATATATACACAATGGAATACTACTCAGCCATAAGAAACGATGAAATCCAGCCATTTGTGACAACATGAATGGACATTGAGGGTATAATGCAAAGTGAAATCAGTCAGAGGGAGAAGGTCAAATACCGTATGATTTCCTTCATTAAGTAGTAGATAATAACAACAATAAACAAACACATAGGGACAGAGATTGGATTGGTGGTTACCAGAGGGGAAGGGGGGAGGGAGGAGGGTGAAAGGGATAATTCGGTACATGTGTGTGGTGATGGGTTGTAATTAGTATTTTGGTGGTGAACATGATGTAATCTACGCAGAAATAGAAGTACAATGATGTACACCTGAAATTTTTACAATGTTATAAACCAATGTTACTGCAATAAACAAAAAATTAAAAAAAAAAAAGAAATAAGAGATAGCTGCCTACTTTCAGTGATTTGATACATAAGGAAAGATCAGGATATTCTAGGCTAATAAGTGCCGTTATAAAAATATTCACACAATGCTATGGGTCACAGTGTAGGAAGATATCAGCCAAACTCGAATCAGAGAAGACTTCCCAGAGGAGGCAATGCTTTAGCTGAGTTTTAAAGGAAAAGTCAAAGAACAAGAGAAGATGGGAAGGGAATTCCACGAAAAGGTGCACCATTCATAAAGTCACAGAAGTGTAATACTTGAAACCCGTTTAATATAATTTACTATTCAAAGGGAGTAGATCAAATTATGAGTAGAAGGGCACTGCCCTGGATTGTCTCAGATCTCATTGAAACCACTTTTTTTAGGCTCCTTAGATATTTCACTTTACTGTGACCAATAAATTCTGAAGCACTTGAATTTTGTGTCTCCAGCTCCTATCTCTCCCCTAATTTTTAAATGTGTATATGCAAAATTTCCAATTTTAGACATCGCTAATTGAATGTCAATTTAGTATTTATAAAACTAAACTTTTAATTTTCCACAATAAACATTGGTCTTCATTTCGTTAAATAGTACCACCTTCAATGTAATTGTTCAGACAACGAATATCACAGTGTCCTTCACTCATTATTTCATTCCTATTACTTATCGATATAATTAACAAGTCCTGTTGACTCTACATTTTAATATATCACCAATTTGATCATTTCCCTACACTCATTTCCTTCCGGGCCTGCTGCAACAGTCTCCTGCCAAGTCTCTCCACTCTCATTCTGCCCTCCAACAATTTATTCTCCTGAAGCAACTCAAAAGATCTTTCTAAAATCTTATTGTGATGGTATCAACTACTGCTCAAAACCTCCACAGTGGATTCCCATCACACACTCACAATTTAATGTACCATATTTAATATTATAGTAACAAGAACTGTAATCTCCATTTCATAGTTGAAGAAACTGAGGCTCAGACATCTAATTAACTTCCCCAAGGTCACTCATTTTTAAGTGACAAAACTAGAATTGGACTCTAAGTTTGATTTATTTCAAAGTGATTTAATTTCTTACATAATAAAGAAATTCACATGACTGTGAAGCTTGGTTCCCACTATTTACTGTTACTCTTACCTTGTGGAGGCTGGTTCACAGTCTGAAGGAAGACTTGTTAACTCACTCACAGGGACCTGGAATTCTTTCATCCAGTGTGACAGCGGAGGACAGAAAGCTGCATTGTGACTTGAGAATATAGTTTGTTTCATTTGGCTGTCTGTCCATTTTCTCCCCAGTCTTCTGATTTTATAGAAGATTGATTTTATTTGCACAGCAGATTATTTAATAGGATTTCTATGGTACACACAGAAAAACAAAAATTTATCATGTTAGGATAATTTGTCAAAAAGGCAAGTGAATCCTAATTTTACATAATGATAGCTACTAGGGGGCCAGCCCGCTGGTGTAGTGATTAAGTTTGCACGCTCTGCTTCAGCAGCCCGGGTTCGCAGGTTCAGATCCTGGGCACACACCGATCCACCGCATGTCAAGCCATGCTTTGGCGGTGTCCCATATAAAATAGAGGAGGACGGGCACGGATGTTAGCCCAGGGCCAATCTTCCTCAGCAAAAAGAGGAGGATTGCCATCGGATTGTTAGGTCGGGGCTAATCTTCCTCATAATAGCTACTAGCCATTTCCCAGGGAAATTTTTCTGGAGTGACTTCTTTCCTACTAGCCTCAAAATAGAAAAATGCCATTCAATTGTTTAGTTCTTCTCATTCTATCGTGTTGGTATAGCCAGACTATTTGACTTGAGATTTTGAGAGACGTTGTAGCGCTTTTTTTAATGACGTGATTTAAGTCTAACAAAGGACCTCCTGAAAGTTCCTAACAGTGCTTAAGAGGATAGCATCTTCTTCCCAACGGCAGATAGGATCATTGGACATTTTATCCCTTTTAACCACATTCATCATTGAGTCCTGTAACTGGCATATGTCCAAGACTAATTCTTATTTAATTAAATTCCCTGGGATTTGCTACAAAATTTAAAAGAACATTTATATGTAGAGATACTACTAGCCCAAATCACACAATTAGCATCAGAAAGATGTAACATGGAGAAAAAAAAAAAAAAAGCTTTATAACCATTATAAGACTATCAGCAGTCAAGAATAAAACATCAGCCCAGTCATTTTGTTTCAATGAAGATTAACTTATCAAGTATTTCCTCACTTGTCTTAAGTGGTGAGAATGGGCATACTTGTCTTCTTCCCTATTTTAGTGGGAAAGGTTTACAACTTTCTCTGTTGAATATGATGCTAGCTATGGATTCGACCTATATGGCATTTATTATATTGAGGTATGTTCCTTCTATACCCAATTTCTTGAGAGCTTTTTATCATAAAAGGAAGGTGAGTTTCTATACCATATAGGAATGAGTCAAAGAGGAAATTAAGGAAACAATTCCATTTACAACACATCAAAAAGAATGAAATAATTAAGAATAAACTTAACTATAAACTATAAACTTAAACTATAATTAAGAATAATAATTAAGAATGAACTTCCTCTTAAGGAGGAAAAACTTTTATGACGAAAACTGCAAAATGTTGCTCAAAGATATTATAGAAGACACAAACAAATGGAAAGACATTCATGGACTAGAAGATTTAATATTATTAAGATGTCAAACTATTGAGTCAAACTACTATGTGAACCGATGTTGATCTACTGAGTCAATGCAATCCCTATTAAATCCCTAAGGTGTGTTTTGCAGATATACAAAAATCCATCCTAAAATTCACATGGAATCTCAAAGGTTTCCAAATATCCACAACAATCTTGAAAAAGAAGAACAAAGTTGGAGATCTCACGCTTCCTGATTCTAAAACTTACGACAAAGCTGTGGTAATCAAAACATTGTGGTATTGGCATAAAGACCGACATATAGACTAATGGAATAAAATAGGGAGCCTAGAAATAAAGCATTGCATCTGTATTCAAGTGATTTTTGACAAGGGTGCAAGGAGCATTCACTAGCAAAATGACAACCTTTCAACAAATGGTGTTGTGAAAACTGGATATCTAAAAGCCAAAGAAGGAAATTGAACTCTGAACTTACACCTTATACAAAAATCAACTCAAAATAGTTCAAAGACCTAAAATGCTAGCTAAAACTATAAAACTCTTCAAAGAAAAATTAGAATAAAATTTAGTTTTGGCAATGATTTCTTGGGTATGAAACAAAAAGCACAGGCAAGAGAAGAAAAAATAGATAAATTGTACTTTAACAAAATTAAGAACTGTTGTGCATCAAATGACTCTATAAAAGAGTGAAAAGGCAACCCACAGAATGGGATAAAATATTTGCAAACAATATATCTGATGAGGTATTAATGTCAAGAATATATAAAGAACTTCTACATCTCAACAATAAGAAAAAAAGAAAACAAATAACTGGTTAAAATAGAGCAGAGGATTTGAATTGATGTTTCTCCAAATAAAATAAATAAATGCCCAGTAAGCACAAGAAAAGAGCTCAACGTCACTAATCATTAGGAAAATGCAAATCAAAACCATAATAAAATACAGCTTCACACCTGTTAGGATAGCTATTATTAAAAAACAAAAAAAACCCAGAAAATCACACACATAAGAAAGAAGGTGGAGAAATTGGAACAATTGTGTGTTGCTGGTGGGAATGTAAAATGATGTAGCTTCTAGAGAAATGTTATGGTTGTTCCTCAAAAAATTTAAACAAAGAATTATCATATTATTCAGCAGTTCCACTTTTGGGTATATATCCAAAATAATGGAAAGCAGGGACTCAAACACTCTGCTATTTCTACACCCATTTTCATGATAATATTCTTCACAATAGCCAGGAAGAAGAAGCAACCAAAGAGTCTACTGATAGATAAATGTATAAACAAAATGAGGTACGTGCATACAATGGGATATTTTCAGCCTTGGAAAGGAAGGAAATCCTGACACATGCTAAAACATAGATTAATCTACAGTACATTATTCTAAGTTAAATATGGCATTCATAAAAGGACAAAGACTATGTGATTTCAATTACATAATGTACATAAAGTAGCCAAATTCATAGAAAGTAGAATGTTGATTGCCTGGGACTCAGGGAGGGGGAATGGGGAATTATTGTTTAATAGGTATTGAGATTCAGCTTGGGAGGAAGAAAAAGTTATGGAGACGGATAGTGGTGATGTTTGCATAACAATGTGAATTAACTTAATTCCACTGAACTAGACACTTAAAGTGGTTAAAATTGTAAATTTTTATTATATATATTTTACCACAATTTAAAAAATAAATTTAAAAATGAAGGTGATTTTATTAATCAGCTCATTATGTAAACATAGTAGCTCAAAGTACATACAAAGGTATGCCTGGGTAATTTGTTTAAAAGATGGATATATAAATCCAGCAACAAAACTACTAAATTAAAATCTCTATTGTTGTGTCCTGAGAATCTGCATTTCACAAGAACCCTCACTAATTCTATAAACACAACCATGGCTTTATCAATGGAGAAGTTTGTGATTGGGTGCAAATATATAAACATGCAGGGCAGAAACTCTAAGATGTCCTCAGTGATGTGAGATAGACAGATGGACAGGGTTTGCATCTCCCCCCCAAGCTATTGGTCCTTAGGGAATGCAAGACTATTACATAGGAGACCATCAAGAGGAAAAAATTTAACAGGCTGTTGAATCCACCGATGGCAGCAACAAAGAGCCCAAGGGTATGAGAGTCCATGTAGAGGAGTTTCAACAAAGGGCTTGTCTCACTAGAATTGTCTACAACACTGGAGCCACAGACAGGCAGCCAGACTGTGAAGATGATCTGAATGGTTGCAAGGACAAAGTCTCTGGCTCATGCCACTCAAAAGGGGACACCATATCCTTGTCACTCATAGTACAGGGGTTCATAGTACACAGGAAATCACATGATTTCATAGCAGAGGGGTTTGCAGATGGCCACATAGTGGTCAGTGGCAACCATCGTGGGCAGAATGATCTCAGCAGCACCAAAAGATGCTCAGTGAAGACTTCAGTCATGTACTTCCTGAAAGGGATGGTTTTCCTTAAAACAAAAATGTCAGCTATCATTTTAGGGGTCATGGATGAATGTCAGCAGCTAGCTATAAGTGATAAGTAACACAGGCAGAAAATGGAAACACTGCCCAAGGGTATAAACGATGACTTATTAAATGAAAAGGTCTGTTCTCATTATGGATAACAGTTCTCAATACTCTAAAGATATAAACTCTTCCTAAATTAATCTTCTTAAATGGAATCTTGTTGAAAATAACAACTGAACTTTCTATTGTCACTAAACTACCTTAAACTTATTTTAACAATTGCAAACATATTTTAATTTTAAACTTACATAATCTATCTTATTGAAATTCCAACTTATTATTTTATTTTAAACAATTTTGAAACATACATATGCAAGCTAGGCATAATTTTGAAAAAGAATAGCAATGAGGGACTGCTAGTCCTATCACATATCAGAATGTGTTGTATATCAAAGCAACTATATTGTGTGTCAATTGGTACCTCAATAAAGACATCAATGAAATACAGTCCTGAATTGGATCCTAATACATATGAGACTTTAGAATACGGTAGTCAGGATTTCAAATCAATGGCAAAAAATAACTATGCAACTATAAAAAAAAGTATAATTTAGAACAACTAAAACTCAATCCCTATTTAACTCCTATATCAAAATAAATTCCAGACAGATTAAAAATGTCAAAAAATAAGAGGGAGAATTGTACTATGGATAACATAATCAGAGAAGGCGTCTCGTAAAGAGTGATCTTTAAGCTGAGATCCAAAGGAGAGGAAATTGCTTCCATTGGAAGCACCATTACACGTAGAGTTTCAACGTGGAGAAGGGCTTAGCAAGATCAAGACACTGAAAGATCAGTAAACATGGAGGATATAGGGAAGGGAGAGAAGAAAACAAACTGAAATTGAAGAGATGAATAGGGCAGTACAGAGTTTAGTAAGTAATCTTGATTTTATTTAAAGTCTTTTAAGGTGAGGATAAATAACTTAGACAAGTCTTTTTTTAATTTGGAAAATCTCCCATCTGAAACATTTCAAAATTAAGATACAAGATGGCTTTTTTAAAAAAAATTGCTCTTTTACAAGTGCTACCAAATCACTGAGAAGGTTAAGAAATATCCCAGTTATTTGTGTTTCTGCTTGAGAACTGAGCGCAATGCTTGCAGAGTAGGTGTTCAGTAAAAACTAAATGAATATGTCAACAGTTCTCTACAGCATCAGTAGTTTTTCTGCTCACTAACTTACTTGTCGTCGCTTTTGTCTCCCTTCTTTCTCATGTGTAGGACAAATAGAAACAGGGACAACTATCCATCTGATAAAATAAAACACTTTACACGAGACTCCATTTCCAATTGCACTGAAAATCAAAGGTGTGTGCCTGCCCAAAATCTTTGAATGCACCCAGATATTTTGTTAGTTTCACAGAGGATGTAGTATCCACTGTCCCAACATAAAATCTAAATAACTATATTTTCCAGATCTTCTTGACAATTGGGTGCAGACATGTGACTCGGGTCCTGCCAACCAGGATAATCAGTGCAAGTCTTTAAATCGGAAATTTTATCTAAAGTGGGGTTCTCGTACGGAGACAACAGAGTCAGAGGGGTTCCTAGGTCAGGGCGGTGGTGGCACCTTTGCAGTTAGCCAGTGGCAGCATGGTCACAGTGTCAGCAGAGGCGGCATCTCCTTTAGCATGCCAGTCCTGTCAGGTGTGCTCCTGCAAATTGTTCCTCGTCACTCAGCCTAGAATCTGTGACTCTAGCCCTTCCAAAGATTCCAAAGATTCTTTATGCTGTAATTCCATAGAGTAAGTCCCTTCTAATTAATCTCTCCAGATATGATTCTGCCTCTTCAGATAAGAACCCTGATGTGTACCAAACTAATCTGAAATTCTCCATTTCAATTTATCACCAAGGTGGAATGTCGTCATTTTCAGAAGCATTCCAGTTAACAAGTCTTCCTTTTACAAATGCATTTAGTCTAAAGAGTGTTACATGGCAATGATGGCAATTTATGAGTAAATATTTCTTAAGCACTTATTCTGTGTCAATCTCTGGTCTAGGTGCTTAGAGATGTGGTAGTGAACAAAACAAAGATGCCTCTACTTTTACAGAGTATACATACTAGTTGGAAGAAAGAAACAATAAACAGATAAATCAGATGGAGAAAATGCTATAGAGAAAATTGACAGAGTTGTTTGATAGACAAGCTCGAGGAGAAAGAGGATGGCTTTACATGGATAGTTAAGAAAGACCTCTCTTAGAAGGTAGCAGTTTGACTGAAGACTGAGTGATGACAATGAGCCAGTCACGAGGACATTTAGAAGACAAGCATTTTAGGAATAAAGAAGAGCTAGTGCAAAGGCCCTGGGGCAACAATGAAACCATTAGGACTGAAACATAGGCACCCTGGGAGAGAATGGTACTAGAAAAGTTTAGGAAGATGTGTGTTTGAGTGCGAGCAGCTGTCCATAGTCTTACGGGTTATGAAAAGGCCAGTTATATTTTAGTGCAAATTTGGTTAAACAGATAGCTTTTGTTCTACAAATAAGCTTAGCTCAGCATCTTTAAGTAATATTTGCTTAAATACTTATGATTTATATGTGTTATATATATATAATATTTTATTTAGCTTCATCCTGATTTAAGTAGAGCTGAATTTATTAAATAAGATTAAGGTTGTTTCGTGATCTTTGAGACAGACGAGACAAGAGTAATTAATGATACTCATCCAGGTCAGATAAAATTCCCCTTCCCACATACAGAAATTCCTCTCCAGTGATTTTACTCATGACCTTCAGATCATTGTCTCTCATCCCTTGACGTGTTTAGATAAATGCTGTAAATTCTTGCTCTTGGGTTTTCTTTGAACATCCAGTCTAAAGTGGCCCCCTGCCTTCTGAATCATTCTCTATTAAATCACTTTATTTTTAAAGAACTTTTTACTCTCTTTATTGTTTTCATATATGTTTACTTATTTATTGCTTATCTCTCACCACTAGAAACTGTTTCTTTATTCAGGTATGCATCATTATTATGATATTTACCAGAGTGTTTAAGAGCGCAAGTTCTGAAACAAAACTACACGAGTTCAAATACCACCTTAGGTATTTGCCAGCTCTTTGACCTTGGGTAAGTTACTTCAGTTTTCCTAATTTCAGTTAATTATCCCGGAAAAATTAAACCACAGTGATGTGGGAACCAGAGGTCTGAAGGGCTTTCCGCCTGTCTTCCTGACTAAGGTTCTTTAGAGAGTGCCAGATGACACCATAAGAGATGAGTAAGAGCAGAAACACAATAGTGCAGATCAGTCCTCCATTGGCCACAACTAAGATGCCAATGACATAGGTGTCAATGCAGGCAAGTTTCAATAAGGGGTACATGTCACAGATAAAGTGATCAATGACATTGGGGCCACAGAATGGGAGCCCATGAATAGTGCTAAGTTGAATTACTGAGTGCAGAAAACCACCAACCCAGGACACTACCAGTAGCACAACACACACCCACTGCCTCATGATGACCAAATAATGCAAGGGCTTACAAATGGCCACATAGCGGTCATAGGCCATCATCAACAGAAGAAAGATCTCTGATCCACCAAAAAAAGTGCTCTGTAAAGAGCTGGGTCATACAAGACTGGAAGGATATACTGTTCATTCCAAAGAACAAGTCTGAAATCAATCTGGGAGTAATGACAGAGGAAAAAATGGCATCCATATATGATAGACTAGCAAGAAAAAAGTACATCGGTGAGTTCAGCGTGTTACTGGCAATTACAGTCACAACAATGAGGATGTTGCCCACCATGGTCAAAATGTAGAAAAGCAAAAACATAACACAAAGGACTTTCTGCTCCTTTGGATTCTGTGTGAGGCCCAAGAGGACAAAGTAAGTCACATTGTTCCTTAGTTCCATCTAGTCTTTATAGGTGCTGACTTTATCTACTAGAAGCACTTTATCTGTAAAACAAGTAGGAAAACTATGAAATGCATTATAATTTTAATCTTATATTAACTCATTCAATTAAAAAAACACTCTGTATGGAGTATCTATTTGTGTGAAATATGTCGTAGACATTATGATCACCAAGTTGAATAAGATATAGTTCCTGGCCCTCAGTGAGAGGATGCATAATAAGGCATCAGTCAATTCCAGACCAATGTAATAGGTGCCATTATAAAAATATTCACACAATGGTAAGGGTCAGAGTGTAGCAAAGTATCAATCAAACTGAAATCAGAAAACTTCCCAGAGGAGGGAATGCTTTAGCTGAATTTTAAAGGACAAGTGAAAGAACAAGAAAAGATGGGAAGAGAATTCCATGAAAAGGTGCACCATACATAAAGTCACACAAGTGTAATACTTGACACCTATTGAAAGTAATTTACATATCCAAAGTGAATAGATCAAATTATGAATGGAAAGTCACTGCCCTCAATTGCCTCAGATCTCTCTGAAACCTTTCTTAGAGTCGTTAAAGGGACATTCCACTTTTTCCTGACCAATAAATGCTGAAGCACATCAATTTTTGTCTCCAGCCTCCCTCTCCCCCCTAATTTTCAAAGATGTATTATCAACATCTCCAGTTTTTGACATCTACATGTGAATATGAATTTAGTATTTATAAAACAGAATTTTAAATTTTCTACAATAAACATTGGTACTCCTCATCTCATTAAATGGTACCACCTTCCATGTAATAGTTGAGGCAATAAATCTCCGTGTCTTTTACTCCTTTATGCTCTCATATTACTTAGCGATACATTTAACAAGTCTTGTTTAGTCTACTTTCTAATATATCACAAATTTGATCATTTCTCAGCCCCTGTTTTCTTTTGGGCCCACTGCAATAGGCTCCTCTGAAGGCTCTCCACTTTCATTCTGCATTCAAACAATTTATTCTCCTGAAGCAGCGCAAATGGTCCTTATAAAATCTTACTGTAATTATATCATTCCATTGCTCAAAACTCCTACAGTGGAATCCAATTACACACTCAAACTTGAATGTATCACATTTAATATTTAAAGTAACAAGGACTGTAATCCCTATTTCATAGGTGAAGAAACTGAGGCTTAGAACATGTAATTAATTTCCCCCAGGTCACACATTTTTAAGTGAGAAAACTTGGCTTAGAATTGAAGTTTGATTTATTTCAAAGTGATTTAATTTCTTACATAATGAAGAAATTCACACAACTGTGAAGCCTGGTTCCCACTATTTACTGTTATTCTTACCATGTGGAGGCTTGTTCACAATCTGAAGGAAGACTTTCCAACTCATTCACAGGGACCTGGAATTCTTCATTCTCCAGTGTGACAGCAGAGGACACAAAGCTGCATTGTGACTTGAGGGTATATTTTGTTATACTCGGCCATCTGTCCATTTTCTCCAAGGAGTCTTCTCATCATTCGGAAGATATTTTTTTTTGCACTGTAGATTATTGAATAGGAATTCCATGGTACACACAGAAAAATAAAAGTTTATCATGTTAGGATAATTTATCAAAAAGGCAGTCAATCCTAATTTTACATATGAAGATAAAACCAACCACTTCCCAGATAAATTTTTCTACAGTAACTTCTTTCCTACTAACTTCAAAATAGAAAAATACCATACAGTTGTGTAGCCCTTCTCATTCTACTCTGTTGGTATAGCCAGACTATTTGACTCGAGATTTTGAGAGACATTGTTGCGCCTTTTTTATGTCATGCTTTAAGCCCAGCAAAAGACCTCCTGAAAATTTTATATCTGTTCTTAAGAGGATAGCATTTTCTTTCCAACAGGGGCAAAGATCACTGGACATTCTATTTCTTCTGACCACATTTATCGTTGAGTCATGGAATTGGAATATGTCCAAGATTAATTCTTGCTTAATTAAATTCACTGTGATTTTCCAAAAAATTTAAAGGAACGTATATATGTAAGGTCCTACTAGGCCAAATCACATAATTAGGATCAGAAAGATGTAATATGGAGAAAAAAATAGCTTTAGAACCATTATAAGACTGTTACCAGTCAAGAACAAAATATCAACCCAGTTATTTGTTCCAGTGAAGATTAATTTATCGAGTATTTCCCCACTTGCCATAACAAGTCCTTCTTTCCTTTTAGTAATAGTCAATTTATTTTGCCTTGAAGTATGGTAGTTTATGTTAAAAAATTTTGTCATCAATTTAGATATAATAACTCATTTATCCAATTATTAATTATTTTTAAAAAATTTGACCCTATTTTACGCCAGTGTCCACTTAAAAAGCAAATTTGCCTGTTTTTACCCTTAAAATGAGTTTATTTGGGAATAACCAAAAGAATTGCAATTCCAGATGTGCGTGTTTTGGTGGGCCATAGGCAAATCTGGGAAACAAAGGAGAAGAACAAGCTTTTATAGAGGGAAAGCGGGGAGTAGGGAGGGGCTGTTCTAGACAAAAGTCCATTGGGGAATGTAACAGTTCATGGAGGCACGACTTCTCATTATCTGAGCTACAGCAGTTTTCACTGGCTGGGCTGTTCCCAGGGGCGAGTTGAGGGGGGCGGAGTGAAAACTTTCCTTCAGTGGTAAAGTAGTTTTACTTTCTTCTGAAGATGCAAGCAGACGTCTCTTCCTTTTTGGTGTAATTGAGGATGTATGATAGGCCATGAGAGCTCCCCTACGGGCTTTCCAGACTCCAATTTAGATAAGGCTTCTTTGATTAATTTCCACACCAGGAAGTGTGCTATGCGTGAGGACACAGAAATTAGTAAAACAGAGGAAAAATCATGTAAAAGTTCTTTCCTGTATGTACCTTATATTCTTATAATAGAAACAGACAATAAATAAGGGCAAAATTTAATAAAGTAATTATAGTCTTGTTCAGTGCTTATAAGACAGCATATGGGGTACGGTGACAGAAAATAGTGAGAATTCTACTACAGATAAGGTTATCAGAGAAGGTGTTTTTTTAAAGATGATGTTTAAGCTGAGACACAAATGACAGGAAGTTGCAAGCTTTGGAAGCACTGTTGCGTGTAGTAATACTAAGTTAAATTAATTAAGTAAAATTATTTCACCTCAGAGACAACAGGATCTATATGTAGAAAACTAAAAATCGCACAGGAATTTTAATTGCAGTGCTATGCTGAAAAGGAATGGCGAGAGTGGGCACTCTTGTCTTTTTCCTGATTTTAGTGGGAAAGCTTTCAAACATTCGCTGTTGACTATGATGTTGACCATGGCTTTGTCCTATATGGTCTTTATTATGTTGCGGTACATTCCTTCCACATCCAATTAGTAGAGAGCTTTTTATCATAAAAAGGTGTTGAAATTCCATACTATCTATGAAAAACCCAAAGAGGAAATTAAGAAAACAATTTCATTTAAAACAGCATTGAAAACATAAAATACTTAAGAATAAGCTTAACCAAGAAGGCAAAAAGCCTGTATACTGAAAACTACATACTGTTGCTGAAAGATATTATAGAAGACACAAATAAATGGAAAGAAATTCATGGACTGGAAGATTTAATATTATTAAGATGTCAATATTACCTAAAGTGATCTACAGATTAAATAGAATCCCTATTAAATCCCAAAAGTGTGTTTTGCAGATATAGAAAAATCCATCCTAAAATCCATATGGAATCTCAAGGGACTCCAAATAGCCAAAACAATCTTGAAAAAGAAGAACAAAGTTGGAGGTCTCATACTTCCTGATTCTAAAACTTACCACAAAGATATGTGGTATTGGCATAAGGATAGACATATAGACTAATAGAATAAAATAGAGAGCCTAGAAGTAAACCTTTGTATGTGTTTTCAAGCTATTTTTGACATAGAAGCCAAGAGCATTCAATGGAGGAAGGACAACCTGTTCAACGAATGGTGTTGTGAATACTGGACATCCAAATGCAAGGGAATGAAACTGAACTCTTAGCTTACATCAAATACAAAAATTAACTCAAAATGGTTCAAAGACCTAAAATACTAGCTAAAACTAGAAAACTTAAAGAAAACATAGAAGAAAAGCTTCATAATGTTGGATTTGACAATGATTTATTTGACACTAAGCACATAAGCAAGTAAAGAAAAAACAGATGAATTGTACTTTTTCAAAATTAAGAACTTTTAGCACCAAGTGACACTATAACAGAATGAAAAGACAACCCATGGATTGGGATAAATGATCTGCAAAAAATATATATGATAAGACATTAATGTGAATATATAAAGAAGCTCTACATCTCAACAACAACAAAAAAATCAAATAACCGATTGAAAATGAGCAAAGGATTTGAATATACATTTCTCCAAAGAAGAAATATAAATGACCAGTAAGCACATGAACAGATGATCAAGATTAATATTCACTGGAGTAATGAAATCAAAACTATAATAAAATACCATTTCACATCCATTAGGATAGATATGATAAGAAAACAAAACAGAAAATGAAACATGTAGCAGAGAATGTGGAGAAATTGGAACAATTGAACATTACTGGTGGGAATGTAAAATGATGTAGCTGCTATGGAAAATTTTATGGTATTTCCTCAAAAATTAAGCAAAGAGGGGCCAGCCCAGTGGTATAGCAGTTAAGTGTTTGCATTCCACTTCCATGGCCCGGGGTTCACCAGTTCAGATCCTGGGCGTGGGCCTATTCACCACTCATCAAGCCATGCCAAGGCGGCATCCCACATAGAAGAGCTACAACTCTACAACTATGATACACAACTATGTACTGGGGCTTTGGGGAGAAAGAAAAAAAAGAAAAAGAGGAAGATTGGCAACAGATGTTAGCACAGGGCCAATCTTCCTCAAAAAAGAAAATGATATTTTGGCCCTTCAATCAGGACTTTCAGGAGAAAATCATACCCATAAATGGACCAGCACCAAGGT
This sequence comes from Ceratotherium simum simum, assembly GCF_000283155.1. The sequence continues at coordinate 364,480 of NW_004454319.1, read as the reverse complement.
CTAGGAAGCACGAGACTAATGGAAATCAGAAAACCAGGAGAGAGTGTACAGTAATGGCCAAGATGTTGGGAAGTACTCCAGTCCCTTAGAAATTCTAAAAGGCCAGTCAGCTTAGAGCATTATTCTTCACAGCAGTTAGAGAGAAATGAGGTAGTATTCCTTCTAATGCTCAAAAAAATTAGATTAATGAGTGGCTCTATATAGTTACAGAGACCCCAGTAATAAAGAAACTCCATAATAGCTAATAGCTATTGAACATTTATTGCTAATAAAAGATTTACAAGGATTATTCATTTAATTCTGATAATATCTTTATCATTCTCCTTTAACTCAAACTTAACGAGATTGTGGTTTGCCAGAGCTCACACTATATATGGCAAAACTAAGTTTTGATCTCAGAACAATTTTATTCATAGACTATTCTCTTAACCATTATAGTAAAGTAAACCCTACCACCCATTCCTCCAAAATGTGCATATAAAAATGATGTATAAAATGTCCTTCACACAGCAAAATCATGAAAACAATGTTCTCAACACGAAGGACTAGGTAAGATTACAGTAACAATGAATTTGAGTCCAAATAATTCAGCAAGAATAGACAGTAGACCTTCCCCTTGGAAGCACAGAGAGAAAACAAGAGAATCAGACCAGATGTAGCAAAAGATTAAAAAGTATACAAAGAGAAGATGGAAAATAAATACCAAAAACATTTCTATTTTCACAGAATAATATATTTTTGTTTTGAAATTGCAAAGGTAATGAGCTTGCATTGCATGATTTATAAGAATTGAGAGTTGCATGAATTCTCATAGCATCTGCTATGAAAGATACTTCCCAGGAAATGCCTTAATAAGGTGATGCATTAATAGGCTGAGGATGCAAACATACTCTATAGCCAGATTGTTCGAATTGTATGCATAGATCACCTGCTTAGAAACATATGGATAATTCATTTAAAATGCAGATATGCCAATCTAACAAGAGTCCTATTGAATTAGAATCTCTAGAGCTGTATCCTGGGAATGTGCGTTTTAACAAGAATTCCAACTGATTCTGAAAGTGCCCCAAAGTTTACAAACCAAATGGGCAAGAAATAAACTTCAATGGGATATTTTTAAATGACAAATAATTTTCTGCCCGGGCCTTTCCTCAAAGGGCTTATATGTCAACATCAACATACTTTTACATAAAATGTTCATTTTGCCCCAAACCACAGAAATTATATCATTTTCTCTTTGCCATTTAAAAGATAAAGGCATTTTACACTTTTGTGAGCACTGCTCTGTTGAAGACACATTTTGATCCAGAGCTTCTTTATAGCATTTTTCACCTCTGCATTTCTGAGTGTGTAGATTAAAGGATTTAACATGGGAGTTATCATTGTATAAAACACAGCCACAGCTTTATCAATGGAAAAGGTGGTTACTGGACGCAGATACACAAATATGCATGGCACAAAGAATAAAATGACTACGGTGATGTGAGACACACAGGTGGAGAGGGCTTTGCACCTCCCCTCCAAGCTATACATCCTTAGAGAGTGCAAGATGACTACATAGGAGATTATCAAAAGGAGGAAGTTTAACAGGCAGATGAATCCACTATTGGCAGCAACAATGAGACCAAGAGTATGAGTGTCCACGCAGACGAGTTTCAACAAAGGGTTCAAGTCACACATGAAGTGATCTATGACATTGGGGCCACAGAAAGGCAGCCAGACTGTGAAGAGGATCTGAATGGTTGTGTGAACAAAGGCTCCAGCCCAGGCCACTCCCACAAGGAGGTTACACACCTGTCCACTCATGATGGTCCTATAGCGGAAGGGGTTTGCAGATGGCCACACAGCGGTCATAGGCCATCACTGTGAAAAGGATAATCTCAGCAGCACCAAAAAGATGCTCAGCAAAGACTTGAGTCATACATCCCTTAAAAGAGATGGTTTTTCTCACAGAGAGAGGGTCAGCTAGCATTTTAGGGGTCATGGAGGAAGAACAGCAGCCATCTATAAGGGATAAGTAAGACAGGAAGAAGTACATGGGGGATCCCAGGTCCCGGCTGGTGCTGATAGTGATCATGATGAGCAGGTTGCCTGCCACGGTGACCAAGTAGACAATTAAAAACACAACAAATGAAAATTTCTGAAGTCCCATATTTTGAGTCAGACCCAGGAGGATGAATTCTGTCAATTATTCTCCATCAATTCAGTTCAGGAGACAAGTGACTCACCTGAAAAGAAAGTCACACTCATCCTTAATAATGACACCTTCACTTAATAAATAAATACCCATGGAATATCTTATTTTTTCTAGTTTTACAGAAGACAAAAACAAGCACAAAACAATATTAACTGTTTCATTTTTCATATTCATACATGTGACAATATAGGTGGTATTTATTTTGTTCTTTATAATTTCATTATTTGTTTTTAATTTTCCACAATAAAAATGTGTAACTTTTAAAATCAGAAAAGAAAAATATTATGCATCAAGTATTAAGAGCTTATCCATCATGTGGCCATCTGTGTGGCACATTCACAAATAACCAAAGATGCATGTATTTTACCCCAAAATGGCTGGACATGTTTACCAGTGAAAAATCCGTCTTGTTCCACTAATTTAAGTCATACAAAAAGACTCAAAGACATATAAAGATTCTTTCATGAGCTATACCTTTTCCTATTTTGCCTGTCTGGAAGCTTCTCCACTTCCTCCAGACTGAAAAATGGTGTTGCGACTTCCTGCCAATGTCAAAGACTGAGGTGAATGTCCATTATAGCACTGGCCACATTGTCCCACACGTATGTCCCTTTATTCAACAGTGTGGGTCCTTGAAGGACAAAAATTTGCCTTACTATAGTTGTAATCTTATTCATTTTTGTATCCCCAGTGCTGGGCAAAAAATAAACTCTCATATAACATTTACTGAGAGAGGGAGAAGAAAACACAGGCAAAAGAGGAAGAAAGTGGGAAAGAAAGAAAGGAGAAAGGGAAAATTAGAAATGCATTAAAGAGCAAAGAAAGAGAAATGGACTTAAAGTTCAAAGACTTAGTTTGGAGTCCAGGATCTACCCCTTATTAACTATACAACATTATTTTCTCTCTCTGTGCTTCATTTTTTTCATCTGTTAAAGGAGGGATAAATATGCCTATATTTAGGATTGTTGTGAAGATTAAATCATTTTAAACTTATTGTTCTTGTTATATGGGTTTACTGTTCTCATGGCAGTATCATTAAAGACAACTTTCCAAATTGTCTCTAAGCATCTCCACAATAATGAAGATTCTGAAAATGTAAGCTAATCAAGTGAGGAGAAATAGGAGAAAGAGAGGAAACAAGGATAAATGTCAAAAAGAAAGATCGTTAGATTAAAAAAAAAACCAAACTATTGAAACAATCCTTAACATAAAGATTTAATTATTGATTAGTTTTCATGCTTGTTTTGTGGGATTTATTTGTCTACTCATTTCATTAATTCATTTGCTACATCCATATTCCAATACTTAAAAATTTTAGTCCTTCCAAATTTGACTCATGCGTGACTGTGAAGTTTTCCAGGAAACTGGAAACTTTAAACCCAGTTCACTATCCAAATACATGCTTTATATAGAATATTGTGCTTTAGTCTTATGACCTATTCATTTTTGTATCTACAGTGCTGGCCAATGTTAGGTGTTATAAAGCATTTAGTGAGAGAGCAAGAACAAGGATGTGGAGAGAGAGAGATAAGAGAAGAGAGGGGAGGAGAGGAGGAGAAGGGGTAGGAAGGTGATAAGAGAAAGGAAGAGGACGAGAAAAGGTGAAACAAAGAAAGGAAAAGGGAAAAAAGGGAAGAGGAAAAAGAGGAGAAAAAATGGACATACTACAGGGTCAGCTAAAAAAGACATTATTGAAGAAGTTGTGTTGTGATATTTCCAACAAGTGCTGCCCTAGAAATCCAAACTTTTTATCAAATTCACTTGTTGATTATGGCCTTTAGGATCAACAGCAGAGAAAAATACTGACAAATAAATAAATCATGGGTTGTTCTTACATACAAACTGGTCAGGAAAAGAGGTTATTTTTGCCGAACTCAGTATTGAGTGTCATAAACTACTGACTTGTTATCAGTTGGTCCTTTACAAAGTCAATAATACTTAAAACAAACTCTATCAGGGTTTTCTTCAATCCACGGTGTGTGCAACCAGAGTCACAGTCATGTTAATTTACTGTAAAAAATTAAAATGTTTCCAAAAAAGAAAATCCTGAAGTAAAATCAAAAAGAAGAAAATTGTGCTTCTCCTACACACTGATGTTCACCACGTCCTGTGTGTCTAGGACTTCTCACTCTGGCCTGATTGTTCAAATAATAAACTGTCCCAGATAGCAGACACACTTACTCTGTATTTAAAAGGAATTTGGGTTTGGGGAGAGAAGGGGAAGATTTCAGCAGCTCTAGCACATTTTTTTTTTTCTATAGAACACACAGAAATCTACAGTGTTTTAAAATTTTTATGTAGAACCTGGTCTGGTAGACTTGATACAGGCCCTAAGGACATGGTAGCCATTTTAAAGCTAGAAAAGCAAACCCAATTACCAAAACATCAGCAGTTGATTAAAGGTCCCTTGGATGGGGAATCTCTTGAAGCCACTTCTTCAGAGCATCTGTGCTCAGTGCAGAGCCACATACATTAGTCTTTGGGAGTCACTCTGCCCTCTCCCATCATTTCACCAGAACCCCACATCAAGTGAGATGAGGGAGAGACATTGCCCTTGTGGTTCACTCTGCCAAGAGATTCTCACAGTCCTGCCTTCTTAACTCCTTCAATTCTCACAATAGAGAGACACGAGTTGTATTCAAGTGGGTGACTTACCTCTGTGCTATTTCCTCAAGGGAAGACTAATTAATTTTAGAAGTCTCTGCCAAAATGGCAACCAAATGCTTCTCCCCTCCTTCTATGGTCCCTCTGACCAGAGAATGACATTTTCGACAAGAGTTAGAATTCATCCACTGAGCTAGAGAAATCATCAGACTACAGTCATAACCTGGATTTTTCATTTTTTTTTAAATAAAGGTTCATTGAACACTTAAAATGTACCAAGCAGTGCTGTTCAATAATAACAATGACATTAACTAACTATTGAGTGCTATATGCCAGGCCCTGTATTAAACACATTAGGCGAGGTACTCTGTAATGGACACTGTTGTTATTCTCATCTTAAAAATGAGGACACTGAGGCACTATAAGTTTAGGTAATTTACCCAGGATCAGAAGCGAGTAGTGGCAGAACTGAAATTGAAATACAAATCTGCCTCCACAGCCCAGATAGCGTCTCTGCCCTCATGATGAAGAGCTCAACTATTGAAAAAAATGAGTGGTGAGCACTATAAAAAAGGGCACAGTGCTCTATGTCTGTATAATGGGGCTCATGGCTTAAACTGAAATGGAGGGGAAATACTCAGGGAAGGTCTTGTTAAGGAAGTGATGGTGAAGTTGAAGCCAAAAACTATTATCCAAGGTCTAGATTAGATAAGCAAGAGAGAGCTTGGGAAGGTTAACGGTTGAGGAATTGAGCTGGACTGTATCACTGGTGAATGTGAGCAGTGAACCTGTGTGAGCCCACCGGGTGTATTTGTGGTGCCATCCTGTTATGAGCTACATCCAATCAACTGTGCTTTCCAAACGTATCTTCCAGTGCGCTATACACTTTCATTGTCACTATCAGTTAACTGGAAATTACTCGAGCAGAAAAGTTAAAATGCATTGAGCAACTGAAAAAAACCAGTTATAACTGACTCACTGAAATACGAGCAAAGACGGCTTAGTTACAGCACATAAATATTGGATAAGCACAGACCCACTCTTTAATCTAAGGTATGCTGTAAACATGGTTTCTTACCTTGAAAAGAGTTATTCAACCTTCCTCAGCCTCAGTTTTTCCCATCTTCAAAGTGGGAGTAATAATAGATGTCATTGTTTTGAGGATTAAATAGACCCTCAGGAAAAAAAAAATCAATAAATGGCAGCCGTAATTTTATTAACTTGAAAAAAAAAAAACCAGGATCTCAACTTTGAAATAAAATTTCTACTAAAACTTGAAAAATCTCAAATATCAAGTGAATAAAGAAGTCTACCTTCTCAGACATTCTTCATGAAATATTTCCCATTACAGAACAACTAATATGGTCAGCCTCTTGCCCTGGAGCTACTTGTTCTGTGGCCTCCAGTAGTGAAATCTGCAGTGGCTGTACTTTAGGGTACATTCTTTGGGCTCAGGCAATGCTCCTGATGGTGCTTCACAGCTAACGTTGGTTGATAGATTTCCGGGTAGTTTCACATTTTCAGTATTACTGTCAGGCTGCTGAAGATACTCTGATACACAACTCCAGATGTATATGTGCCAACTACTGCCTGAGTGTATACCTAGGGGTTGAATCTATGAATTGAGTTTATGTGAATGTTCAAGATCACTAGATAATCCTGAATTATTTTCCAAAGTAGTTGTATCAATACATATACTTGCAGTAACAATATAAAAGACATCCCATTGGTTCATATCTATATCACATGGTAGTCTCAAACTTCTTACTTTTTGCAAATTAAATGGATATAGAATGTTGTCTCATTGTGGGTTAGATTGGCATTTCCATAACTACTAATGAATTGATTACCACTTCACATGTTTATTCACATCTTCCTTTTCGCTAAAATGTCTGCTCATGTCTTTGGCCCATTTTTCATTCGTCTTTTTTTTATTTTCAGTTTGTAGAAGGTTGTCATGTATTCTAAACAATAATCCTTTGTGATTTATATGTTTTGCAAATACTTTCTAGTTTACAGCTGTCTTTTCACTTGTTTTAATGTTCTTCTTCTTAACAGCAGTTCATAATTTAAATATTGATGTTTATGTATCTTTCTTTATGAAACAAGCATTTTCTGTTTTCTTTAAGAAAAAATCAAATACCTTAAGATCACAAAGATATTCACCTATATTTTCCTCTAAAATATTTAATGTTTGGCTATTGATATTTATATTCTAAAATTAACTGATGTTAACTATGAAATCCTTGTCAAACCCAAGTCTTCAAAGATATGCTACAGGTTTCTTCTAGAACACTTATGCTTTTTACTTTAATCTTTAAGTCAATGATTTATCTCAAATTAATATTTATTTATTTTTTAATTTTTTTTTTTTTTTTGAGGAAGATCAGCCCTGAGCTAACATCCATGTTAATCCTCCTCTTTTTGCTGAGGAAGACCGGCTCTGAGCTAACATCTGCCAATCCTCCTCTTTTTTTGATGAGGAAGACTGGCCTTGGGTTAACATCCATGCCTATCTTCCTCTACTTTATATGGGACGCCACCACAGCATGGCTTGGCAAGCGGTGCGTCGGTGCACTCCCGGGATCCGAACTGGCGAACCCCAGGCCGTCGCAGCAGACCGTGCACACTTAACCGCTTACACCACTGGGCCAGCCCCCATAATTTGTTTTTATACACTGACCTTTTATTCAGCAATATGGTTACATTCAGTCACTAATTTTAGCAGTGATTTTTCTACATACAAAACCATACATTTTGCAAGTACACAGTTTAATTCTTCTTTCCCAAACTCTATCATTCTTTTCTTCTCTATTGTGCTGTCTAGTCCCTCCAGACTTTACAAGAAGAGTTTAGAATAGTCACTAGACCAACAAACAGCTACACCTTATCGAAAAGCTTCCCTCAAAAACTCAAAACCATACAAGGGCATCCACTCTAAACCCTTCTAGTCAACATTTCACTATAGGTTCTTACCATGGAAATTAGGTTAAAATAATAAATAACAGGCATTCAAAATGGACAGAAAGAAGTAAAACTAACTGTATTTGCAAATGAATGATCTTATATATAAAAAACCCTAAAGAATCCACACCAAAAGGGGGAAAAAAAAACTATTAGTGCTAATAAACAAGTTCAGCAAAATTGCAGGATACAAGATCAACGTACAAAAAACACTATATTTCTATACACTAACAATCAACAATCTGAAAATGCACTTAATAAAACTATTCAATTTACAACAGCATCAGAAAGAATAAAATCCTGAAGAATAAATTTAACAAAGGTGAATACTTTTATACTGAAAAAATATAAAACATTTTTTAAAGAAATTAAAGACCTAAATTAGCAGAAACAAATCCCGTGTTCATAGAATGGAAGATTTACTATAATTAAGATCTTTCTCCAAAGTGACCTACAGATTCCATGCAATCACTACCAAGAACCCAATACCCTTCTTTGCAGAAATAGAAAAGCTGATATAAAATTTGTATGGCATTGCAAGGAATCCCAAATAGCCAAACAATATTACACTTTCCAATCTCTAAACTTACTAAAAGCTGTAGTAATTAGAACAGCGTAGTACTGGCATAAGGAGACATGTATAGATCAAAGGAATAGAATTGGGAGTTCAGAAAAAAACTGTACATGTATAGTCCATTGAATTTTTACAAGGTAGCCAAATTCATTCATTACAGAATGAATAATCTCTTCAATAAATGGTGCTAGGGCAACTGGATATACAAATACAAATACAAATGAATGAATTAGGACCCCTACCTCACACTATATACAAAAATTAACTCAAAATGGATCCAAGATCAAAGTGTAAGCTAAAATTCTTAGAAGAAAACACAGGAGCAAATTTTATGTCCTTAGATTAGGCAATGGTTTATTAAACATGGCAGCAAAAGCACAAGCAACAACAAAAAAAATAGATAAATTAGACTTTATCAAAACTAAAATCTCATGTGCATTAAAGGACACTATCAAGAAAGTGAAAGTCAACTCACAGAAGGGGAGAAAATATTTGCAAATCATATATCTGATAAGTATCTTATATCAAGAATATATAAACAACCCTATCATTCAACAACAAACAACCAAACTTTTAAATGTACAAAGGACTTGAAAAGACATTTCTCCAAATAAGATATACAAATGGCTAAGAAGCATATCCAAATATGCTCGACACTGTTAGTCCCTAGGGAAATGCAAATAAAAATCAATGAGATACCACTCCACATCCATAATAACAAAAAGGAAATTAACAAGTGCTGGCAAAGATGGAGTAAATGGAAATCTCATATTATTACTGATAGAAATGTAAAATGGTCTAGAGTTATGAGAAAACAGTTGATAGTTCCTCAAAAAGTTATATACAGAATTATCATGTGACCCAGCAATTCCACTCCTGCGTATATACCCAAAAGAATAAAGAATTCACGTTCAAGCAAACTTGTACAAAAATTTTCATAGCAGCAACATTCAAAATTGCCAAAAAGTAAAAACAATACAAATTTCTGTCAACTGATCAATGAATGGATAACCAAAATGAGGTATATCCACACAATAGAATATTATTCAGCCATTGAGAGGTATGAAATACTTGCACGTGCTAAAACATGGATGGACCTTGAAAACATTATGCTAAGTCAAAGAAGAGAGACACAAAAGGCAATACATTGTATGATTCTATGTATATGAAATTTCCAGAATGAGCAAATCCATAGAAACAGAAAGCGGATTAATGGTTACCTGGGGCTAGGGAGAGAAAAAAAAATGGAAATTGACTGCTTAATTGGTACAGAGAGATGAAAATATTCTGAAATTAGATAGTTGTGATGATTGCACAACATTGTGAATGTACTAAAAGCCAATGAATTAACCATTTTAAAATGGTTAAAATGGTGTTTTATGTTATGTAAGTTTCAACTAAATTAAAAAAAGGAAATCACAGGACAAATAAAAAAATATAATGAATAAATTAAAAGCACAACATATCGCAATATCTTGGAAGCATTAAAAGTCCTTAGAGGGAAATTTGGACTGTAAAATATACATATTAGAAAATAAATACTATCTAAAATCAATTATCAAAAGTTTTGACCTACAGAGGTAGAAAAATCAGAGGAAATTAAGCAGAAACTATGTAGAAGATAGGAAATAACAAGGATAAGAACAAAAATCAATGAAATAGAAAATGAAAAAAAATAGAAAAATCAATGAATCAAAAAGTTGGCTCTTTGAAAAGCTTAAATAACATTGATAAAGCCTTAGCTAGAATAATGAGGGGGAGGAAAGAAGGAGAGATTGAGGGAGAAAAAGGATGAGAGAGAGAGACAATTTGCTCATATCAAGAACGAAAGATGATACAGCATTATAGATTCTACAGACATTAACATGATTGTAGGAAATATTATGATAAATTAAAGCCAATAAATTTTTCAACTAAAAAACCAGTTATTTGTAAAGGTATTACAAAATTTAACTGAAGAAGAAATAGAAAACCTGAATAGTCCTATATCAGCTAAAGAAATTGAATTTGTAATTAAAATCCTTCTCAAAAATAACTGCAGGCCCAATGGCTTCACTTTTGAATTCTGCATAATATTTAAAAAATAAATAATACCTATGCAAACTCTTTCAGAACATAGAGGAGAAAACACTGTACAACTCATTATATGAAGCCAGCATTACCTAAATACCAAATGACATTAGAAGAAAGAAATTGACAGACAAATATCCCTTATGAATATATGCAAAACATATTTAACAAATACCAGTAAATCAAATCCATCAATGATTTTTAAAAATAATAATACACCATAACCATGTGGAGCTTGTCCAAAGAATAAGAGGTTGACTTAACATTCAAATATCACTCAATGTAAGTCACTAACGTACCAGAATAGAGAAGAACAACCACATGATAATTTCAAGAGATAAATAAAAATTCATAAATTTCAACCCAGATTTAAAGTTTGGTTTAAAAAAAAAAGTTAGAAAATGAAGACTAGAAAACAATTTTCTCAACTTGATATAAAGCATCTATATAAAATCTATAACTGCCATCATACTAATGATGTATACATGCTCTCCCTCTAATAATGGGAACAAGATAAGGATATCCACTCACCATTACTATTACATATTGTACTCTAGGTTCTAGCCGTTGCAATAAGAAAAGAAAAAGAAATAAAAGACATAGGTTGGAAAGGAAGAAGCAAACTTGTAAAAATATTTTTATGTGGATGGTGTAATCGGGTATGGAGAAATACTAAATGCGCTAAAAAAACTAATTGACCTAAACAGTGAATTTAGCAAGGACACAGGTTACAATGTCAATATAAAAAATTGTATTTCAACAATAGCAACAAACAATGAGAAATTGAAGTTAGAAACAAAATACAACATCCAATATTATTTTTAAAAATGAAATAATAGGTTTACATTTTTAAAATATATTCAATATCTGTGCATGAAAACTAGAAAACACTGCTGAGAAAATTAAATATGTAAATAAATTGAGAGCTATACCATGTCAGATGGAGTAGAAAACCCAGTATGCTTACCACATCAATTCTAAATTTTCAATGCAATTCCAATCAAAACCTCAACAGGATTATTGGAGAAACTGACAAATCTATTCTGAAATTTATACAGAAATAAAGAAATTTGGAAGAGCCTAGAATAATAAGTCATACACACACAAAAAAACACAGTTGGGGAAATTTACCTAATTTCAAGGCTTAACCTCTTGTAATCAATACTGTGTTGTATTGGCATAAGGATAAACATATAAATACGTTCAGAAACAGAATGTCCAGAAATAAACTCAAATATACTCATTTTTTACAACAATGTCAAGGTAATTCAATGTTTAAAGAACAGACTTTTAAACAAATTATGCTGTGTTGATTGGATATAAGAAAAAATAATAAACACTAACCACTACCTCACACCACACACAAAAATTAACTCAAAATGAGTCAAAGACCTACATATTAAAGCTAATCTATAATAATAATAATAAAATTTATAAAATATATTTGGATAGATCAATATTTATTAGATATGACCCAATAAGTGCATAAAATAAGAAAAAATGAAAAATTGGAACTTATCAAAATATTAAATCTTCTCATCAGATGTCATCACTTGTAAGAATGAAAGGGCAATCCACGGAGCAGGAGAAAATTTATATAAACACACAAATTTTTAAAAACCCTATTTTTAAAATGTCCAAAAAATATGAACATAAATACCACAAAAGATATATAAATATCTTTTGTGTAAGAACATGAAAAAAAAATGCCCATCATCAATAGGTCAGGGAAGTAAAAATTAAAACCACAATAATTTACTATGACATACCCCTTGGAATGACTCAAAGGAAAACAACTAACAATTCCAAGTGACAAATATGCTGAACAATTGGAAATTTTTTCTCCTATTTTAGATCTCTTCCCACAATTTTAGTGCTGCCTAGTATTCCATACTGACTAGCCCATAAGTGCCAGAAATAACTGTAATCTGGAGCCTTCTCGGGTTTTTGGCTACTTCGATAGCCCTCGGGGAAAAGTGAAAAACAGCTTTTGCATAAAAATTCAAACTAAACAAAAAAATCTGAATAGCAAAAGCCATCTTAAGCAAGAAGAATAGAATTGGAATCATCACAATTCCTGATTTTTAAATATATTACAAAGCTACTAAAATGGGCAAAGAATCTGAACAGACATTTCTCAAAAGAAGACATATCAATGGCCAAAAGCACACGAAAAAGTATTTAACATCACTAATCATTAGGAAAATGCAAATCAAAACCACAATGAGGTATCACCTAACATTTGCTAAGAACAGTAATTATCAAAAAGACAAGAGATAACAAGCGTTGAGGATATGGATAAAAGAAACCCTTGTGCACTGTTGGTGGGAATGTAAATTGGCACAGTCATTAGTGAAAACAGTACTGAGATTCCTCAAAAAATTAAAAATAGAACTACTTTTGATCCATCATTCCCACTTCTGGGTAAGTACCAAAGGAATTGAAATCAATATCTGGAAGAGATATCTGCACTCATGTTTATTGCAGCATTATTCACTATAGCCAAGATATGGAAACAACCTATACGTCTGTCGAGGCGTGAATGGATAATGTGGTATATATGTGTAATGGAATATTGTATAGTCTTTAAAAAGAAGGAAACTTGCCATTTGTGACAAATGAAACTGGAGGACATTATGCTAAGTAAAATAAGCCGTACAGAGAAAGAAAAATACTGTATGCTCTTACTTATATGTGGAATCTAAAATATTCAAACTTATAGAAGCAGAGAGTTGAATGGTGGTTGGCAGAGGCGGGGGGAGGGAGAAATAGGGAGGTGCTGATCAAGGAACAAAGTTTCACTTATGCAAGATGAATAATTTCTAGAAATCTATTGTGTAGCAAGGTGATTATAGTTAACAATATACTATCACATACTTAAAATTTGCTAAGAGGGTAGATCTTAAGTGTTCTCACTACAAAAAAAAATAGTAAAGATGTGAGTGATGAATATGTTAAATAGCTCAATTGTGGTAATTACTTCACAATGTATACTTATATCAAAATATCAAGTTATATAATTTAAATACACACAATTTTATTTGTCCATGATATTTCAATAAATCTAGGGGATAAAGGAAATAAAAACAGTTTTTAGAATCAAGAACTTTAAAAGGGCTGCCATTAATTCTATGCTCTCACTGATCTAGCTCTCAAACAATCACAAAGTTGTTTTCCAATAAAAGTTTAACATTGATAAGAAAATAGAAACTCTTCTGTGACCTGAGTCAATAGGGAAACTACATTACAGCTCCACATACTGGAGTTATGCCACCTTACTATTACGCCTTGCTGTTCACATGATATTCAGCTTTCTTAACAACTCAGGTTCAGATAGAGAAAGGAGACTCCCACATGCTTAGTTTCCAAGTGGAGGGAATACAATTCTCCACCCAAGAATGAGTGTTTCTCAAACATGTCTCTCCAGAATACCTGTTTCTAAGACAAAGCCTTTCCAGCAAACAAGATAATTAATTCCTGAGAGAGAAAGTAGGAGCGACAAGACAAGGTCTCTGAACCTTTAAGAAAACCTCTTTAAATATACCTAGAGGGCAAGGCAAAAATGTATTTGTGGTTGTTCACCTCTCCAGAGCAAGATTCATCATGGGCAGAGTAAATGTTTTGAATGTGTTTCCTCCACATTATCTGCCTCTTGCCCTGTGGAACCAGAGCTACGTGCAGAAGACCATTTCTCCATAGTGTTTCAAGTGAATCCATTCTAAATTCAAAACCAGAAAATAGGTTTCAAACAGGTTTTCTGCGAAAAACTTTTGAGGCTTTAGGCTAGATGCAAAGATTTATACCCATAAGGACACTTTCTTTTTTTTTAATAAGTTTATTGTGATAAATTAATATATCAAAAGAAATTGTGCATGTTCAATGCATACAATTTCTTAACAACTATTCATTTAATAGTGAATTATCTGAATAGGCTTTTCCCAAGTGTGACGTATCTTTCATATCGAAAGCTACTGATTACAAGAGGTGGTCTGTTTAAATATGGAATTCTTTCTGGGCACCCCCAAACTTCATTAAGATCATCTAAGACAGCTAAGGTAAGTCTTTCAATAGTGCTGATGCTTGTTAAAGATTGTTATTTTCCATATATAGTACTCATTATTTTTCAACATTTTTCAGATATAGTAATAGAGTATTTCATCCTCACTCCAATTCTTCAAAAGATAATTCATAATCACCATTAACCTAAATTGACAGTTGAAAATTTTGAGGCTTATAGAAATTAAGCAAATTGTAGGACCCAGCTCTCTGACACCAGATACCATGCTTTTGCCACGAGACATCTCCTTTAATAATCAAGACTAATCGTGAGAATAAAAGCAAAATTTGACTACACTATACATACACAAAAGACAAAATATGAATATTAAATGACATAAATCAGCAGCTGTTTAGTCCAAGCACAAACATGAAGAATACTTCCCAGGATCAACTGCTATGGATGATATGAATCTCTGTGGATTTGTTGAGAGTAAAACTAGAGATGATTCTTCCTGAGCTCATAGCATAGTTAAATGTTTCTCTGCGTTATTGCTCAAACTGTCAATTCTTTCTGTCTCCTAGGTGCATACAGAGTCATAAAATGAAAGTTCTATGTGTCCCTAACAGTGCGGTGTATATGTCATTTATGTTCCCTCAAATAATTCTCATAACAACCTGTGAGGCGGATATTATTATTCTCATTTTATAGATGAGAAAACTAGGAATTTAAGGTGTCAAAGAAATATACCCCAGATAAAAGAAATTGCAAATAGAAGAACTAGGATTCTAATCTGATCTTTTTGATTCTTAAACCAATACATTTAACCACTGGGAAAACTGTTTTGGATATTTTGTGAGAGCCCATGTTTTGGAGGGGGTTATGGAAGAGGGAATGTTTGGGGCTGATGGAGAGGCCAGGATAAAAGGATTGTTCAAAGAAAGCAGTACCACATTTTTCTTCAGATTTCGGAGTTCCAATATATCAGTGTGTGTATGTTGTGTGTATATGTGCTGATGAAATTGCTCCACATAAACTTGCCTCTGAAGTAGTATTGAAGTAATTATAATTATTATGGCCATATCAAAAAGAGATTACTAGTTCAATATTGTTTATTATAGTGTAACAGTATAGGCCATGGGTTAAGAATTTGGAGCAAAAATAATGAACATGTATAATCTGACATAATCTTGGCTCTGCCCTCTACTAGCTACTTGATCTTGGGCAGGATCCCTAACATCTCTGTACTTCTATTTCCTAGTGTGAAAAATAAGTATAAAAATGATAGTGGTAACCATCTCATAGGTTTGTAGTGAGGATTAAATAAACAAAGGTCTGCAAAACACTTCAAGTATGTTAAGTCTTCAGTAAGTTTTAGTTAATATTATCATTGTTATTATAATTATTAATATTAGTCTCTGAGATTGCTTCCTCATCTGCAAAATGGATGATATAATACCGACGACACAGGTCATTATCATATGAAAAGAGATCATGTATGCAAAGCATTTGCTACTATGCCCTGCACGTAGCAACCAATTATTTAAAAGTGTATATTATTAGCTACTTTAAAGTCACTGGGTTTAGGAAACATGCATTATGACTTGTAAGCAGCTCTTCTATCCATTTTTTGCTTTCCTATCACCAATGCCCTGTTACTCTTTATTCAACTATTATTAGTCTGCTGCTTGGGTTCTCACGTCTGCCTTTCAACACCTTACTGAACCTCAGCCCATTTCATCCAAGACACACAAAGATCTTTACTAGAATAGTATCCAAGATTCCCCCTTCTTCAAATTCCTCATCATCCTTCTTCTCGTATTCTTAATAACCTTCCATGGTTCCCATTTCCTAGAGATTAAAGGAAAAATTCTGTAGCTTTGCCTGTATAAACTTTACATCTATCTTCTACCTCCTTTTTAGGCTTGGCTGCCACTGTGTGGGCAATCCACTGCTTCAAGTTAGACTGTTAGTCATCTGGGATGACTCACAGTGCACAGGTGGTCTCCTGCCTGTGTGTTTACAAAGGTCCTCATGTCTATAATCTTAACAAAGACTGCCCCTTGGAGGCAATTTGAATAATCTTCAAGAACTCAGAGTCTTTACTTTCAATGCACACACACACAAACACTGGGAACAAAAAAACTCAAAAGAATTCAAAACTCAATAGAATCCAAGAATTTATTATATATTAGAATGGAAAGTTTAATAAATTCAAGGCTGCATTAATGAACATTGTTTTCTTTTCAGGTAATGGAATTAACCTTCCCATGAAACACATGGAGAACAGGAACAATGTGACAGAGTTTGTTCTACTGGGGCTCACAGAGAATCCAAAGATGCAGAAAATCATATTTGCTGTGTTTTTTCTCATCTACATCATCACTGTGGTAGGAAATGTGCTCATCGTGGTCACCATCACCGCCAGCCCATTATCAGGGTCTCCCATGTACTTTTTCCTGGCCTATCTCTCCTTTATTGATGCCTGTTTTCCCTCTGTCAGTACCCTCAAACAGATCATAGATACACTCCATGAAAAGAAGACCATCCTATTCAATGAATGCATGACCCAAATATTCGGGGAACATCTTTTTGGAGGTGCTGAGAGCATCCTGCTCACTGTGATGGCCTATGACCGCTATGTGGCCATCTGCAAGCCCTTGCACTACACAATTATAATGAATTGGCGGGTGTGTTTCTTGCTAGTGGGAGTGGTGTGGGTGGGAGGCTTTGTTCACGCAACCATACAGATCCTCTTCATCTTCCGATTACCCTTCTGTGGCCCTAACGTCATAGATCACTTTATATGTGATCTGAATCCTTTGCTCAATCTTGCCTGCACTGATACCCACACTCTAGGGTTCTTTGTTGCTGCCAACAGTGGGTTCATCTGCCTGTTAAACTTCCTCCTCTTGATGGTCTCCTATGTGGTCATCCTGAACTCCCTAAGGACCTATAGCTTGGAGGCAAGGCGCAAAGCCCTCTCCACCTGTGTCTCCCATATCACAGTGGTCGTCTTATTCTTTGTCCCCTGCATATTTGTGTACATGAGACCCGTAGCTACTTTATCAATTGATAAAGCAGTTGCTGTATCCTACAATATCATAACTCCCATGTTAAATCCCTTAATCTATACCTTGAGAAATGCCCAGATGAAAAATGCCATTAGGAGATTGTGTAGTAGCAAAGTGTTTTCAGGTGAGAAATAAATGTGCTTGGATATCAACATTGATTCAACAAAGGCGAGGGTCAAAAGGACATTGTAGATGATCTCAGCAAGGTAAACTTATGGAATAAAGAAGAAAATTAACAGCTATGAATCATAGCTTCTGCATTGAGTGGGGCAGAAATGAGTGCAAGAAAAGAGAGAAAAATATAACCCAGGACCATTCTTTCCATATTTAGAAAATTCTACCAAATTATAATTTAGATTTACCACCTTCAACCATTCACAGGCTTTCTAATAACAAATTAAAGAAATAACAGAATATATTGTTATTGTGCAGTAATTGCTGTAACAATCCAAGGAGGTAAGCACTGCTACCATCACCATTTTACAGGAGAGGAAACTGACAGAAAGGGGAAGGTATTAAAACAGATATATTGGAAAGCCAGTAACCAGAATTGGCTGATTTCCCAGATCATGCCCTTAACTGCTGTTAACTATCAGGCTATATGAGAGAAAGATCAGATAATTATACTGTTACCATTTATTCAGCCAGGACTGTGCTGGACACAAAGTATGTATTAGTTCATTACCTATCACTGAAAATCTAATAATTTTTCACTAATAGCTGTGCTTGGCTTTATATATCACAATTGATTGTCATATGTTTCCTGTAACATTACCGTATGTAACTACTTTAGGGCTATAAAAGCTTTAACCTCTAAGGGATAGGTAGTGAAGATTATACCATGTTTCCAAATTTCCTTGTAGGCTTCAGAACCATTTTGTATTGCTCATATCACCCAGCTTATACTGATAACCCATCAGAAAGAGTAGTGATTCAAATAAAAGAATATTTTGATGTCAGACAGGAATTTTTACTTATTAAATATACAATCATCTTCTATAATGTATTTGCCTGCTATATAACAATACCTTTACAAGGTCTCACAATGTCTGGTGCACAAAAAATATTGATTGACTGAGTGAAAGTATAAAGGAAAGTGAATAACATCAATAAATGATGAGCAAAAAAGTAGTACTAGAGCCTAGGGAATTCTTTCCTACTTTTATCTGATTCAACTCTAAGTAGAGAATTATGCCTAGAACCCTTGGGGGAACTACAGTTTGTTTTTACTCTTGCTTAAACTGAGGATGAGAAAGAAATTGAAACTATAATTCTCAGCATATTAGCAAATAGTTTACCTTGATGTTCTCCCTGCTCTAAGAATTTATTACCTTATTAATATGAGCTATTTTTTATATTCTCTGTTAATCAGTATACTTTTTGGTAACATTTCATTATTGAAAGCTGTTTTTAAAAATATGTTGGTCCAGGGCCAGCCCCGTGGCTCAGTGGTTAAGTGCGCGTGCTCAGCTGCTGGCGGCCCGGGTTCGGATCCTGGGCGCGCACCGACGCACTGCTTCTCCGGCCATGCTGAGTCCGCGTCCCACATACAGCAACTAGAAGGATGTGCAGCTATGACATATAACTATCTTCTGGGTCTTTGGGGGGAAAAGAATAAATAAATAAAATCTTTAAAAAAAAAAAAGAATTAAAAAAAAAATATGTTGGTCCATATATACCCAAAGCAACTTCAGGATAAATATATTCCATTCATTCCTCCATCCTTCATTCATTAATGTCCCTCTAACCTGGTAAAAAATCCTGCAGAAAAAGATATATATCCTAAATTTTATGATTTTAAGATACCCTGGCACCCTGGGAAAAGATGTACAATCAATCTCTAGATAAACGTTACATAATGGATAATCTACTCTTTATACACCACAATGAAAATGTTTGAGGTGATGCAAAGATGCCTGGCTCCCAGTTTCTATCCTAGTTCATTTGAAGAACTGAGTAATTACCTGAATAATTAAAGAACTGCACTGAGGAACTAAACAGTTTAATATAGTTCAAGAAATGTCCCAAGGCAGAATACACTGAGCTAATAAATGAATAATAGAGGTAATGAGCACTGTGGTTCAGAGGAGAATGAGATTGATGGCAGTAGTGGCAGTGATTTGGGAGTCATGATGGTGGGGGGGTCCAGAATGGGTCTTAAGAATGGATAAAATCTGGGTGGGCAGAGGGAGTGTATTGGGGAGGGGAAGTTAAAAGAAATTGTTACTAAAAATCCTTCAGTCTTTTCCTTTGCTCTCAGGATAAATGTCCAACTCTGTGTTCATTTCTTCAATCAACAAATACTTCTCAGGCACCTACTGCACTTGGAGTTATTGCAGACATGGCCTCTGCTTTCATGTGCTCATAGGCTGATGGAGAAGCCCAAAATGGAAAGAGGGCTTGTGTGATGATATTTCTGAAAGGGAAAGTAGAGGGGCTAACGGATCATGTGACGTGGGAGAGTACTTAATATGGAGATGAGAGAGGAGGAGGCTGTTTAGTAGCTCTGTAATAGCATCTAACATACATGGAGTCAGTTCACTTTTACAGAGAAGTGGTGGCAATTATGGAGGGTGGCTGACTTAGGCTGCTGGATAAAGGGTAGAAATTTGTAGCTTTGGTATAATGAGTGAGCTATCACAGGGCAGGCAGAGTTGGCTCATGTGAAGTAGGTGAAGTTCACGGACATCTGTTATTTCTGCCTGCTCAGCATCCCTGCCCCTGCTTCTAGTTATAGCATTCCAGTTCTTCCTGGCGAACCACCTCTCCTTGACCTTGGTTCGTGTGGTTTGGGTGAAGCTGCTACGGTGTGATTGAAGGCTAAGAAGTGAGCAGATGTGAACTGGAGCAAATTATTAAACTCACTGTCTAGTTTATGTCACTGGTGCTTTTTTTTTTTTTTTTTTGTGAGGAGATCAGCCCTGTGCTAACATCCGCCAATCCTCCTCTTTTTTTTGCTGAGGAAGACGGCCCTGGGCTAACATCTGTGCCCATCTTCCTCCACTTTATATGGGACGCCGCCACAGCATGGCTTGCCAAGCAGTGCGTCGGTGCGCGCCCGGGATCCGAACCAGCAAACCCCGGGCCACCGCAGCGGAGCGCGCGCACTTAACCGCTTGCGCCACCGGGCCAGCCCCATTAATGTACAAATACTTTTGAGCCCAAGGAATGTATCAGGCACACTGATAGTTGCTGAGGCTCGGTGGTGAATAAAAAGAGACTTAGGTTCACAGAGCTTAGTATCCATTGAAAAGCTCCCAGGAGGGAGGAGAAAGTTATGAGTATTAGAAATAATAACATAGTGGAAGCACAGGTGCTATGAAACCACACGGGAGGGACACAGAACAAAGACCACAGGCTCAGGCACAGATTCCTAGAGGAAAAGCTGTCAAAAACGGGACCCAACAGATGAAGAGAAGTTGGTTGGCAGAGTGAATAGGCACGAGGTTGAAGGGGAGTATCCCAGGGGGTGGAATATGTAACAGAGTCCAGGAGGTAAAAACCAGTATGCAGAAAACCTAATCAATTTAACAGGGCTGTGGCTATTCATTCATCCTTTCATTCAACAATTATTTACTGAACCCCCATTGTGTGCTGGGCCCCATGCTGGACATTGAGCTTGTAAAAGGGTAAAGGGCAAGACATGAAGCTGGAGAGACAAGAACAGGGAAGATCACAAAGGGTTTCATAATTGTGTTAAGGCTCAATGATAAGTAGCATGGAGAAAACATTGAAAAGTTTTTTTTAAACTAGTGAAGGATGCAGTTAGATTTGAGTTTTAGAGTGGTAACTCAAGTTACAGCAGGGGAAATAGTTTGCAGGGGACAAGACTGACAGCAAGAGAGTGGTTAGGAGGTTGCTGTAATGATTTGGGTGTGAAAGAATGGAGGCCTGACCTCTGGTGGTTCCAGGGAAAATGCAGAGTTTGGTGGACACTGCTGTGTCGAGCTCTAATCTGTATCACCAGGAACAGTGCACCCATGTCCCCTGCTGCTGTGTGCTTGGGCTGCTAAGAGCTCACAGCCCCACCATCCCAGGACCTACCAGTGGCCAACGAATGACACCAGTGGGAGTATTAAAGGCCAGTCCCCTTGCTTCAAGGTGGAACCAGTTCTGTAGCACAATGTATACTCCAGGGCTCCTGCGGCTCCAGGCTAAAGCCGGACTCCAATTGAGACCACATCTTTTCTTTCCCCTACCATAGCTTCCCTCAACCTCTCCTGCTTATAAATCACTTTCATAAAAATCCCCATATGAGTCTCCATGTAGGGAACCCAAACTAACAGAGAGACGGAGAAGGATTTAGAAATATTTAGGAGTTATAAACAAAAGAACTTGATAGCAGATGATGATTAGAGACAGAAGAGTCATGGATAACACACAGTTTCTGGCTTAGATTACTGGATAGATGGAACAGAGAGAAGGTAAATGTGTTTTTTAATGTGCTGAGTGAGATTCAAGTAGCTATATACAATTGGATATCTATTTCTGATCCTCAAAAAGATGAAAGTGAGAGAAATGTAGGAGCCTTGAGCATATAGATGGCAATTAAAGCTATAAAATTATTAGACATCACCTAGGGAGAATATGATTCAGTCAACCATGGGTGGTCATCAGTGGTCTCTCAAAAGATCCATAGCCATTTTGATATTTTTAGGAAGAAAACAAAAAAATGATCCCAAAATAGAATTCTAAAAATATAAATTGGTACATGATTAGCAATTCAGTAGAACACTAAATCTATAAAATAAAAACCTACCATGAAGGAAATAAAAATCAGCCTGGTGTCAGACTTTTTATCTACAAAACTAGAAATTGGGAGTTAATGGAAAAAAGTCTTTAATGTTCTCAAAGGAAAATAACTGGAACCTTTAATTCTATATCATGCAATATATAAATAACACCCATGCAAACAGAGTGTTATCCAAGACTCTTCTGTCTCTAATCTCCATCTGCTATGAGAATGAGAATAAAATGAATACATTTTCGGACATGCAAGGGCTCAGTAATTTTATTCGTCAAACATTATGAATAAGAAATATACCTCAATAAAATGCTAGCAACCTGAATTCAACACATCCAAAAGATTATACACCAACATCAATTGGGATTAATCCCTGAGATACAGGATTGGTTAAAATATGCAAATCGATGTGATATACTACATTAACAGAATGAAAGGTAAAAACCACATAATCATCTTAGTAGATACAGAAAAAGCATTTGACAAAGTTCCACACCCTTTAATGATAAAAACTCTCAGCAAAATAGAATTAGAAGGAAATTTCCTCAACACAGTAAAGACCACTTATGAAAAGCCCACAGCTAACATGATAACCAATGGGGAACAACCGACAGCTTTTCCTCTAAGATCTGGTAAAAGGCAAGGAAGCCCACTCTCACCACTTCTATCCAACATAGTGCTGGAAGTACTAGCAAGAACAATCAGACAAGAAAAAGAAATAAAAAGCATCCAAATTGGAAAGAAAGAAGTAAATTATCTGTTTGTAGATAATATGATCACATATGTAGAAAACCCTAAAAACTCCACCAAAAAATGTTAGAACTAATAAATAAATTCCGTAAAGATACAGGATACAAAATCAACATATAAAATCTTACATTTCTTTAAACCAACAATAAACTGTACAAAACGGAAATCGAGAAAATAATACCCTTTACAATAGCATCAAAAAGAATAAAATACTTCAGAATAAATTTAACCAAGGAAGTGAAAGATCTCTACAGTGAAAACTATAAGACATTGATGAAAGAAATTGAAAAAAACACAAATAAATGATATCATGTGTTCATGGACTGGAAGAATTAATATTGTTAAAATGTCCATAATACTCAAAGCCACATATAGATTCAATGAAATCCCTATCAAAATTCCAATGACATCTTTCACAGAAATAGAACAAACAATCCTAAAATATGTATGAAATCACCAAAGACCCAGATAATCAAACCAATACTGAGAAAGAAGAACAAAGCTGAAGGCATCACATTTCTACTTCCTGATTTCAAACTATGTTTCAAAGCTATAATAATCAAAATGGTATGGTACTTGCATAAAAACAGACAACTAGATCAGTGAAGCAGAACTGAAAACCCAGAAATAAATCTTTTTATATACAGTCAATTAATATTTGACAAGGGTGCCAACACTACTTAAAGGGAAAAGAATAGTCTTTTCAATAAATGGGGGGAAACTGGATATTCACGTGCAAAAGAATGAAATTGGAACCTTATCTTACAACACATACAAAAATCAATTCAAAATAGATTAAATACTTAAACATAAGACCTGAAACCATAAAACCACTAGAAGAAAACATTCAAAAAAAAGACGCTTGACAGTCGTCTGAATAATGATATTTTGAATACGCTTCTCTTTTCATCTTGCTCTGATGATATAGCTTCCAACAGCGTGTGTATTCTTTTTCTGGGAGGTCAGGGAGCAGGAGACACATATAGTGGTGCTGACACTGATACGTCCACAGACAGTTTCCCACTGAGTGTCAGTGGCACCTCTGTGGTCAGATTCCAGTGAATCTACAGACACCCAAGAGACCAGCTTCCCAACACAGCTGGTCTGCACCACAGTAGAGTGTTTTCTGCCAGCGTTGGTCCACCTGTGCCTTAGAGGTTGTTTCCTGCTTGGCAGTCCAGGCCACAGTTCCTTGCTCACCAGCTCAGCCCATAAGCTCCACAGTGGGAGGCTCCCAGCTTGCCAGTCCCTTTCTTGCCTGCCAGCTGCCGGGAAATAGTTCTGGCCCATGACAGTGCAGAGAAGTTATCTACTATCCAATGAGCAACAAGTAGACCTCCTCCAAAAGAGTGGAACCCCAGCCTCAGGGAGGAGTTCAACCTTCTAAATGGGATCACTCCTTGGATACTCATTTCTCAATCTCAGGGCATTCCTTAGAGTACTCGTTACACCTTTCCAGTCAATGCTCTGATTTAATTAATAATCGCATGTAAACTTATCCTGTTCACATTACTGTGTGGTCCGTCTCCTGATTGGACCCTGACTGACACAATATAGAAAATACCTAATACAATGTCAGCCTTATAGGCATTTGATAAACAGTATCTCTGTTTACTCTGCAACCAAGATTTAATGAACAAAAAATTTCACAAAGGAAGGAATTTATATTATATTGAGGCCAGCGTCCAAAGTAAAGGAACATCATTAAACATGTTATTTTCAGTAATCAGTCATAACCAACATCTCAGTGTTACATAATAAGATTATTTTAATACCAATCCAATATTCTAGGGTCACACATTTTAGCTTCTGAAGATATTTCAGATTTCCAGGTAATAGATAAATATTTATTGATTAAGAAGCAGTAAGTTGTGATGACAAGAGTGTAGGATGGGAGACAGCAAGTCTGGATTCCAGTCCGAGCTTTAGCTCTGTGCTGAAGTGGCTATCTGCAACCATTATCTAACCTCTTGTTATAGCTGGTGTCTTCGTCTGTAGATCAAGAGGCTTGGACTAAATTACCTCTAATACTTCTATCTGCGGTGCTCAATAATTATGCTAAATCATTATCTGAAGTCAACTTTTTCCTCCAGAGTTTCCTATTGCATTTTTCACCTCTGCATTTCTGAGGGTGTAGATTAAGGGATTTAACATCGGGGCCACAATAGTATAAAAGAGAGCCACAGCTTTATCAATGGGCAGAGTGGTCACTGGGCACAGATACACAAATATGCAGGCCACAAAGAATAAGACCACTACTGTGATGTGAGAGACACAGGTGGAGAGGGCTTTGTGCCTCCCCTCCAAGCTATAGTTCTCTAGGGAGCACAAGATGACCACATAGGAGACCATCAAGAGGAGGAAGTTTAATAGGCAAATGAACCCACTATTGGCAGCAACAACGAGACCAAGGGTATGAATATCCATGCAGACAAGTTTCAACAAAGGGTACAAGTCACACATGAAATGTCTATGACATTGGGGCCACAGAAGGGCAGCCAGACCATAAAGAGGATCTGAACGGTTGCATGGAGAAATCCTCCAGTCCAGGACACTCCCAGCAGGAGAATGCACAGCCTGTGGTTCATGACAGTCGCATAGTGCAGAGGTTTGCAGATGGCCACTTAACGGTCATAGGCCATCACCATCAATAGGATGATCTCGGCAGCACCAAAAATATGTTCTGCATAGACTTGAGCCATACACCCATTAAAGGAGATCATCTTCTTCTTGTGAAGTGAGTCCACAATCAGCTTAGGAGCTGAAGAAGAAGAATAAATTGTGTCTATCAAGGAAAGGTGGGCCAGGAAGAAGTACATGGTGGAGTTCAGAGTGTGGCTAGTGGTGATGGTAACCACAAAGAGCAGGTTGCCTGAGAGTGTTACCGTGTATAGAACGAAAATTCCACAAACAATACTTTCCACATTTTGGGGTTCTGTGTAAGACCTATTAAAATGAATTGAGTCACATTTCTTTTATTCTCCATCTATGTGGTATGGAGGAAGGAATGCTTTACCTTAAAAAAAAAAAAAAAAAGAAAGAATGAAAGGAAGGAGGAACTATGAAAGAACGAAGTAGTCCAAAACTCTGCCTTATCTGACAATCTCACAGATAATTCCTTTTCTTCCCAAAACTCCTTAGGAATAGATATCTCAAAACTTCTCTTAGCTGATTCTCGTAATCTTTTATTATCTTGCTCTCAAAAATATCCTTATAAGACAACATCAGATACCAAGAAGAAATGAACTCCATTTCCCTGGATCAGAGTAGTCTTTACAAAATTTCATTTGAACATCAATATGTTGGAGTAATGTAGTTATCAGAAGTAATAATTTGGGAAACTAATAAAACTTAAATAGAATATGTACAAATTAACATGAATAAAAAAACACAATATAGTCTGTATATCTTTATTACAATTATGTAAACATACTATAGGCAAAAAGCTAGTGAATCATCATTAAATAATTAGTATTTGAAAACTATAGGTTTTATATGTATCTTTTAAGAATAAAATTCAAATTCAAAAATTTCTCATAAAATTTTATATAGGTTTTATTTCATCTATGTTAAAACATGTATATATAGAAAAGTTGATGAGGATAAAAATTAATATATTTAGGACATTTGTTCCTGGATGTAAGATTATGAGTGATCTTTTATTTCTTTATACTTTTTAGTATTTTCCAAATGTCTACAGCTTGTCTGACTAATTTTATGATCATAACATAAATATAATTTCCAT
>NW_004454319.1:260479-303376 GCF_000283155.1 Ceratotherium simum simum | reverse complement strand
TGTATTGCAGCGTCTTGGTCATGAGGAGACAGATTTCAGGGAATCCACCAACCGAGGAAATCTGTAACCTGTGGTTGGGGTTTCAAGAGAATTTCTTCTAAATCAGGAAAGCCTCCTTCATTCAGCCAAGGTTTGATATCAAAGATTATTCTATGGTTGATTGTAGAAAAATTTTCTGACTTACAGACAAGTGGGGAAAGTCTTGCTAAAAGGATGGTGGGGAGGAGAAGGAGTCAGAAACTGAACAGCCAAGGAATAGAGATTGTTTTTAGAGAGAGAGAGTCAAAACAAACGTGCATTGACATTTAATCCATTTTAGGCTCTGTACTAAGCTTACTACATGCATTATCTCATTCAGTTTCCACAGTAATCCTAAATAGAGGGGCGCTATCTTTACGATGAAGAAGTTGTGTCAAAGAGAAGAGAAGTAGGATGCTCAAGCTTCCTCCCCCTGCCAGGAAGTGGCCCAGTCTGGATTTGAATATACATCAAGGGTTTGAAAGGAATGATCCTGAAGTACTAAGTGGTCGATTGTGCTCAGCTGGGAATAACAATATAAACCAATTTAAAAAGCCCTCTGGCATTCTCACAGATATGAGTAACTCTTTGAATATTTTTGTTTCAAAAAGAAAATATTACAGTGTTAACCTAGGAAAGGAGCAGTTTAGTGTATTTCAAGATCCTATTGTGGTCTTCACAACTCTGGTCCCCTTCTGATCAGTTTTCATACTGATGGAGCCTTGCACCCTCAGTGGATCAATGAATACTTCCTAGAATTATTAGAATACTAGAATACTTCCTAGAATAACATTAAATCAGATTAAAATAGAGTTGAGATGTGGGAAAGAGTCTTAGATCCTCTTTTCATTCACTCATTCGTTCAGTCAACAGGTATTATGTCAGGTATCGGGTTTGTTGCTAGGGAAGCAGCGGATGAAATGAGCTTGGTCCCTATCTTCACAGACAGCATGATATTCAGGCTGTGATAGAAATTTGCCCAAGGAATTGTACGAGCATGAGGGGTAGTCCCACCCCAACCTGGATACAAAGAGTGGGAAACCACCCTAAATCTACTCACCAATACTAAACTCAGTTCACTCAGCACTGTGCACTCTGTCTCACACTGCACAGACATGCTCAACACTCACCTGGGTCCCTTCCCACCGCCACCTCCTGGCCCCTGGCTGATAGCCCCTTAGGCCTCCGCATCCATCTGCTGTGCCACTGACCGTAGCTCCCAACTATAATTGTGATATTTTCAAACAGAGAAAGGAAAAGAATCAAAAGAATTTCTTTTACAGAATGCTGCGGAATCACAGAAAAAGGTGTCATGGAATTGCCAGGTAAATGCATTGATCTTCAAATAGAGATGGCTGAAAATACGTGTTAGATTAAAAAGAAGCTGAGTCTTTTTAGGAAAGAGCTTGAGAAAATTCTGTCTTATCTGTCTTCTTGTATTTTTATGAAACAGAAGGAGCTGGTAGAGGACAGGTGAGGAAATAATGTAAAAGAATTTTACTACAATTCCAAATGAGTGGGGGACTCACTGAGCTGCATTGGAACTTTCTGCGTCTGGGTCTGATGGCTTATTCTTAATGCTATTGGATCCTGAGATTCTGAAATAGCCGGCAAACCATGGAGGTCCCAGCTCCTCAATTCAGCCAGTTTGAGCCTCAGTTTCTTCATTTGTAATATAGGGATACCAATACTTCTACTACCTGCCTCAAAGGGTGTTGAGAAGATCAGATGAGAAAATAAATGAACAGATTGCAGACACTGCAAAGTTCTAGGGAAACAAAATGTAGGTTGTTAATTGTTATTAATTATATATCTTTTTCTGCTTAATTCAAACCCTAATACCAGGTATAACATAGCATTTTGCAAACATCAAAATTCAGAAAAGAGAAGAATGGACTTAGGGTCATTACAAAGAGTCAAATAGGTTATTTCATTGACTTTTTACATAGGAAATCATAGAAAATTTGAATTTAATAGAAAAGACATCAACAATGAAGGAAAACTTACTTGTACAGCCAAGTTGAAATACTTGAATTATATATAGTTTGTTCTCTTGCTTGGATATTTTCTCTAGAAAACGTCTGGAGGATTGAAAATTCTGAAATACAAGTTGAAATGTTGGATTCTGCCTATAAGAGCGGTTCCCAGCATGACACATGTTGCAAGCACCACAGCACTCAACTCACCTAAAGCTGGTCTTGAGTCCCTGCTGGCTTTCTGGAGTCAGAGGGGGAGGAGAGTGACAGGGAGAAATGGCTGTTCCATCCCCTAGATGGTCCCAGCTCTAAAGCCTTGATGCCAGACCTCTGGGATGAAATCACTGAATATGTGACCCAACCAGATTGGGAACACCTTAATCCCATTGTCCTTCTTGCCCTGAAGACTCAAACAAGTGGAAGGTGACTTCCCTGAGTGTCTGAGCTGGAGAGTCAGCTCCTGAAAGGGACCAACTCCTTCCTCCCAGCAAGCTGGAAGAAGTTGGCACTGGACCAGGAATTTAAACATCGTAGTCCTGTGAGACGCTGTCTCAGAGGCCACCACATCTACTGAATGTGGCCCAAGGCCAGGGTGTGGAAATATAGAGAAATGGACAAAGTTCATCACAAGTGCCAAACCTGTGGCCCCAGATTTTCCAGCCTTCCAAGGTCACACTTTATGTTACTCTCCCAATAAAACAGCTTAACATGCTATCTTGGGTGACTGGAGGAATTCACTCTCCTCCAGGTTTCTGCTCCAAGTTTTTCCTTTTGGGAAAATTATTTAACCTTTTAATTTTCTGCGCCTCAGTTTCCTCATCTGTAAAATGGGGCTAAAATAGTGCCTATCTGGGGATCTAATGCACACTTTGTTGACTATAATTAACAATAGTGTATTGTATACTTGAAAGTTGTTAAGAGATTAGATCTTAAATATTATTACCACACACCCACACAAATGATAATTATGTGAGAGGATAGAGGAGTTAACTAACCTTATGGTGGTAATCATTTCACAATGTATATTTATATCAAATATCATGTTGTACACCTTAAACTTACATATAAGTCAATAAGATCTCAATGAAGCTGGAGAAAAAACTAACACCTACCTCATAAGGTCATTATAAGGATAAATAAGATAACTTATATAAAACGCTTAGAACAATGACTGGCAGGTAGTGATTGCTATGTAAGTATTTTCTATCGCTACTACTATTATTAACATGACCATCATTATCTTTGTCAATGTTACTCATCAGTTACTCTTCCCTAACCGTGTGCATCTAGCCACCTCATCACCACATCTGTGCCACTCCATGCCTCCCTTTCTTCCTTTGAGCATATAGATGATTGGCTGAATTATATGACCTAAGGATATCATAAAGGAAGTAAAGTAGTAAAAAAGAAATCTTAAATTTTACTATCAGACACCAGTGCTCCCAGTGGCCGCCAAGCACATGACATTTCAGGGAGTCTCTAGAGCAGCTTACCTCCAGCTTTTGGGCTCCTGCTTCCACTCAAGTCTCACCCCACCTGCAGATCTTTTCTTCCTCAATCTAGAGCACCAAATGTCTTCCTCCAGCCTCTTGGAGAAAGCAAAAACTGGTTTGCATCATTAGAACGTCTCCAACCATGAGAGTCACCTTTTTACTTTTATTTTGTATTTTATGACATATTACTAAACATAAACAGAGCATCTTAGTTCTTCTTTGCCTCAATTTCTCCTCACCAGATACTCAGGACCTTGCCTCTATAAAAATAAAATGGTTAGGAAAATGTTTACCTAAAAAAACAGTAGTACTCACCCAGAGATGAATTCTACTATCATCCTTAGTATATTGAAAGACTCAAATGCAATTTTTTAAAGTGTGAATCCAAAAGTCTTCTGGAATTTTCCCTTTACTTACCTTAGCTACCTTTCCCAGAGCACCCAGTGGCCCTCTGTTAAAATGAAATTCTAGGCAACCTATTAAATTTTTCTTGAAATCATGGAAAATAAAATCTGGTATGGACATCAAAAGTTTATATAGATCTAACATCTCATTTTAACAAAAAGAAAATATTAGCTCAGAAAAGTTAGTGAAAAGGTGGGGAAAATGGTGGAAATCAAGAGCTAGCATCTGATTCAGAAAATCTACAACCTTGTCAAGGTCACCTCACCTCTGTGAGGTGGCCTTAAGCCTATCTGTTTCAACCTTCCATCCAAGAGGAACTGACACCTTTGAGTGGGGTTTGGGATTAAGAAGTGTCAAATAAAAAACACACACACACACACAACATGGCCCCTTACCTCATGGTGTGGTCAATCAACTAGATATGATGCATTTTAGGGATATAATATGGGATTAGGAAGCTGTCTCTATATTTTCAACAGCAGAACCCAGAGGCAGCCTAGAATTGAAGACTGTTATTAATAAGAATTGTGTTTTCTCTTGTTTATGCATTAAATTTTGTAAAAATAATTTTCTCATCCATTAACACCTTTGTTCATCAGAATGTTGTGTATAAGGCAGGACAGATATGATTATCAGCATTTTACATTCATTTATTCTGTAATGCAGTGCTGCTCCACAAACTACTCACCCAGCTCAGGGGTCTCAAGTATGCTCTGTTCAGAAACATCCCCAAGTAAAGTTGTGATCTTCCTCCACCAATAACCCAGTGGTTGTGAAGAGTTCACCCACTGGCTCCAGGTGGCTGAGGGCATTGTGGAGAGATGACCACAGGGTTAGAGGGCTGGTGATCAGTGCAATACCAAGGTACAGCATGGCAAGGGCTCTACCCAGGACAACTTCTGGTGCCAAGATTAGTGCTCCTCAGAATGGTCCATTCATCCAGCCCTTCCTAGGTACCTCCATCCTTACTTCGCCTAATACTCACTTTCTTGCATAATTTCATTAGTAACCCTATCTATTAGCACCCTGTATTAATTGGCATGGGTTAGAAGTGCTATAATAATACAAAACAACCCCAAATCTCAGTGGCTTTATCCCAAAAAAGTTTATTTCTCATTCAAACTAAAAGTCCAGTGCAGATTTGCCTAATCAGGCAGGTCCCACAGGCAGCTGTCCACCAAACTGTGACTCTTGGATACAGACCCATTCCATCTTGTGATGCTCCCAGTCTCCCAGGACTTCACGACCATCTACTGGGTAGTGAACACCTAGCTAGCCAAGGACCAAAGAGAGATTAAGGATCAGTGGGGACATTGTGTGGACCAAGCTTAAATTGGGGTACGTCATTTCCACCCATTAGTAACAAGAACCCACATGGATGTAAAGGTGCTAGGAAATGCACTTTGTGTGGCCAGAAGTAAAATATAAAATCATTGGGTATATACATTGCATTTTCTGAACCATACTTCCTCATTTGCTGGCCTCTCTCTCTCCTCTTTTCCCTACAAAGTTTATTTATTAGTATACTCAAAAAGCTTCAGACTTCAATAGACCTTCATGATTGAACTAAAACCAGAGTCCAAATCATTACCACACAAGGAGAAAGTTTAACTTCCATATTCTGCTGTATTCCATGCCATAAACATTTATCAATTACCTAGAAGACTCAGTACAGTAAAGATTCCATGCTCTTGATCCAGGCTCCACTATTTATGGTTCTATGTTCTTGGGCCAGTTACTTAACCTCTCTGTGCCTCAGTTTACTCATCTGTAGAATGGAGGTAATATTGTTATCTACCTCAGAGAATTATGGTGATTATAAGAGGCACAGAGAGGTTAAGTAACCCTCAGAGAATTATGGTGATTATAAGAGGCAATGAAGGAGTGTTATTACTGAAAATAGCAGAGTAGGGAACTCCAGGGCTCCATTCCTCCTCCACACACAGGAACAACTAATGAGCTGGTAAAAACTGTCAGAGTCAACTTTTGGAGAATCCTTGAATCTAGTCAAAAACTAACAACAGCCAGGGAAAGGTTGGTGAAGAATGAGGCAGCTGCTTTGCAGTAAGAGAGTTCTGTGGAGTTTTCAATTGCCTGCCCACCATAAACCACACCCTAGAACTGTGGCAGCCAAGGGAACAGCAACTCTCACTCCTGCTTCAAGTCGCTGGGTCATTAGGAAAATGCAAATTAAAATCACAATGAGATACCACTTCATACCTACTAGCATGGCTATAATCAAAAATGGAAATGAACAAGTGTTTGCAAGGATTTGGAGATATTGTACATTACTGGTGAGAATGTAAAATGTTGCAGCTGCTGTGGAAAACATTTTGGTGTTTCTTCAAAAAGCTAAACGTAGAATTACCATATGACCCAGCAATTCCACTGCTAGGTATATACCCAAAAGAAATGAAAATAGGTATTTAAACAAGAACTTATACACAAATGTTCATAGAGCAGTATTCACAATAGCTAAAAGGGAGAAACAGCCCAGATGTCCATCAACTGGTGATTGAATAAAGAAAATAGGTTATATTTATATAATGGAATATTATTCATCCATAAAAAAGGAATGAAGTAATGATACATGCTACAGTGTGGAGGAACCCTGAAAACATTATGCTAAATGAAAGAAGCAAGACATAAAAGGTCACATGTTGCATGATTTCTTTTATATAAAATATCCGGAATAGATAAAGCCAGAGAGACAGAGAGTAGATTACTGGTTTCTAGTGCTTGAGGGAAGAGGGGAATGGATAGTGACTGCTTGATGAGCATGGGGTTTCCTTTGTGGGTGGTGAATTATTTTGTAATTAAATAGAGGTGGTGGTTGCACAACATGTGAATATACTACCTTCACTCTACTATACATTTTAAATTGTCAATTTTATGTTATGTAAATTTTACCTCAGTAAAGAAAAAGAGAGACAGTGTATAAAGCATAGAATACTGCCTTACACATAGCGTGTGCTAGGTAAATGTTAGGAATTACTACTATGCGCTGGACACTGTGGTAGGTGCTGAGGATACTATAGCAGACAAGACAAAGAGGGTCCCTGCCCTCGAGGAATAAAACAGACAAAGAAGCAAAGAAACAATTAAACATTGCAGTAGTGTGAGGAAGAAAACAAACATGGTGGGCTAATAGAGCAGTAATCTGTTAACTTCTTAATCTACCTCTCTCCTAAAAAGTTTTGATTTATACATACATGTATAAATCATCTACATTTGCAGCTTAACTAACAGGTATTTGTTATATTTTTAAATACATCAACAAAATTAAAGAATGAACAAAATGAAATAAAATATTTTAAAACATGTTACTAACTGTAATGGCTTTATACTTTATACTATAAAGCAAAATATACATTATGGATGAGATTTATCAGTGTCTAAAAGACATTTTGTATGTATGTTTGCCGTGTTGATATTATTTTAAATATGGGGTTTATTTGCAAGAAACTTTTTAAACCTATGTCCATTTCAACACTGTTAGTTTAACCTAGAATATATTGTAATCCACTAAATGAGATTCACACAAACTGAAGCTCACTAAAATATGCCAAAATTTAGCAGAGAAATGAGTTCATCATTAGCTCCCACTCTTCTTTCAGAATATCTCAAATACCTTCCAAGTTATACGGCAGTTCTGGCATCAACTAAGGGCTCCAGCATCAATCTATAAATTAAACATGGCACTATAGAAGCATTATAGGAGACTAGGTTATCTGAGAAATGTGCTTAATGCAGAACAAGCAGACCCTGAATAGGACACACTCATTGAAGCATTGCTGGTCTGTCAAGTATAAGGGAAGATCTCAAAGGATCCCCTTCCCCACCACT
Organism: Ceratotherium simum simum; assembly: GCF_000283155.1. The sequence goes on along the minus strand of NW_004454319.1, from coordinate 295,638 downwards.
AAAATTAAAATATGAATACATTTCATGACTTCAAAAACTTTGATGAAATGGATTACAATGTGCATAGATAACCTTTTATTAAACTGACTCAAAAAGAATTAGAAAGCCTGAATAGTCCCATACCTACTAAAATAATTCAATCAGTAGTCTAAAATATTTCCAGAGAGGAATTATTTTTTAGCGTGCTAGATGTAGGTCATATATCATTGTTGTTTTATATTTACTTTTTCATTACTAATGAGTTTACATATCTCATAAAATTGTTAGTTTGGGTATTTTTTATGGGAAGATAATAATACCACCAACTTCCATAAGAATTATTAGTCAATTAAGAATAGAAGGGACTTTTTTCCCTTGAGAAAGTATATCTACCCAAAACCTACATGAAACATTATTCTATACCTACCCAAAACCTACATCAAACATTATTCTTAAAGGGAAAGTTAGAAACCTTATCTTTAAAATCAGGAACAAGACAAGAATCCAATTTTCATAGTTTATATTTGACATCGTGCTAGAATTCCTACCCAGAGATGTAAAAAACAATGACAAAAAAATGAAGATAGAGGAAGGAAGGTACAACACCAACAGTATTCAAAGGTTATATGGTTATCTACTAGAAAATCCAAAAATGTTTACAGAAAAATTATTAGCAATAATAAGAGTTTAGTAATGTAGATGGCTATACAATTAATAATAAAAAATCATTGTATTTCTATATGAAACAACATGGAAGAGGCAATTTTTAAGAACTATATCTATAATGGCAACAAAAGGCTAAAGTTCCTGAGTAAATTTAATCAAAGGAATTGGATGCAGAAATTTATCAACTTGACCTAAAACATCACAGAACACCCAAATAAAGGGAAAGCATGACAGGGAATGCTGAGGCCTGTCCATATCCTTGTCCATATCTGTTTTTATTCCTTTTTTTTAACCTCTGAACTTTATGTCTTTTCACTGCCGACAACTAGCGGTTGCTGCTCTTGGGCTACTGGGGTCCATTTTCCCTATTTAATGTATAGACAAAAGTTGCTGGGAATTTATGCTCGACCCAACCCAAGAGAGTCCCTTAGCTAACGTCTAAATGATGGGGGAGAATGAAAGTTCCACTCAGTTGCCTCAAATCAATACTCCAGGCATAATTTATACTCCCTAAGTTCTCCTGCAAAATCAATGTGACATGACCCTCTGCTGGAATTTACCTGATATTGCATATTTTTTTAGATTTCTTTCCCTTCCAGTCCTACTTACTTTATCCCTATATGAGTTTCCCCAAGAACATTTTTTTGTGTGTGTGTGAGGAGACCAGCCCTGTGCTAACATCTGCCAATCCTCCTCTTTTTCTGCTGAGGAAGACTAGCCCTGGGCTAACATCCTTGGCCATCTTCCTCCACTGTATATGGGATGCCGCCACAGCATGGCTTGCCAAGCAGTGCGTCAGTGCGCCCCAGGATCCAAACCTGCGCACCCCGGGCCGCCAGAGCAGAGTGTGTGCACTTAACCACTTGCGCCACTGGGCCGGCCACAGGAATATTTGTTTAATAAGTTACTAGTCACAGAAGTCTATGTCTTTAGATTTTTCAAAGAACTTTATTGTCCAATAACACCAAACCAAAACAGAATTATCCCATACTTGTGAATATGATGACTCAGTCTCATAAAATGTAAGTTTTTCCCAAATTGATCAATAAATTCAATAAAATTCCAAGCAAATTCCAGTAAGTTATTTTGTGGAATTTGACAGTTTAGTTTTGATATTGTCTAAAAAAAAGAAAGAACTAAAAATAAGCAAGATATTCCTTAAAAATAGATCAAATTAGAGGAACTTGGCTTATTAGATATCAAGACATTGTAAACCATCATAATTAAGACAGTGTAGGGTTCACCCAGAAACAGACTCATGCAAATATAGAAATTTTGTATATGACAAAAGTGGCACAGAAGATTAATTGAGAAAAGAAAGACTATTTAATAAATGATGACAGAACATTTGGATTTTCATATAAGAAAAAACTAATATTGAATCTTGTCCTCACATGATGCCTAACTATGAATTTTAAGTGGGATAAGAACTTAAATGAAAAAGATACAACTTAAAATTTTTGGAATAAAATATCCTTTAGTATCTTCCAGACCTTGACTTAAGAAAATACTTCTTAGAGTGACGTCAGTGACATGATGGAGTGAGCTGTTCCCTTTATCTCTCCCCTTCTGAATTATAACTGAACAGACATTCATTGACCAATGGAGGATACGCACACAGCACAACAGGACGCCTGAGAGACACTTGCAGCTATACATTTGAAGGTGGATGGACTGGGTCCCCAGGAAGTAGTAGAGAGAGGTGAGCACTCCCCTACCCCTCTCCAGCAGCAGCAAGTCAGGTTGTGGGTCTTCACGTAGTGGCTGGTGCTACTCTAAAAGGAGGCAGGGACATCCCAGACTGCAGGTGAATGCTAACCCAGCTGGCGGGAGTGCCCACGATGCTGTGGGACCCTGTCAGTGGAAACGTGCCTTGGCACTACTATAAGAAGAGGCAGTAGTAGCCTTGTGCATGCATGAAAACAGTTTTCCTGCCAGTGGGAGCACCCACTGTGCCACCGCAGCAATGCCAATGGGAATGTGCCTGGGCACAAGTGTAAGAAGAGATGGCAACAGCCCTACAAGTATGTGCGAACACTTTGGCAGCTGGCAGGATGGGCAACTGTGCCACCATGGTGCTACCAGTGGAAAGGCACATTGGTGCAACTGTAAGAAGAGGCAGTGGCAGCCTGCATGCATTTGCAAATGCTTTTCTGGCTAGTGGGAGCACCCACAGTGCTGCCATACACCAACGGATAGCCTTAGCTTGGGCCCAATGCAGAAACATCACCACAAGTGACAGCAGCCAGAGAAACTGTAAGCAAAGGGGGCAGCAGTTAGGCACATGTGTGAATACTATCCCAGCATAAGAGAGAACCCACCATACCCACACAACTTCCAGCAGACATGATGGGATCAGAAACACAGCTTTTGCTTTCCCAAAGTGGTAGCAGGTGGAATCTGTGACATGATAATACCATGAATATGCCAGCAAAGGATTAGTTCATCAAACATCATGAAAAACTACAGTAAGAATTCAGAGCAGAAGGAAAATGACAAGTCTCTAGAAACCAACTCTGAAGTCACAGAAATTTGCAATCTAAATGACAGAGAATTCAAAATAGCTGTCATAAAGAAACTCAACAAGTTACAAGAAAACTTAGAAAGACAGTTCAGTGTGCTCAGGAACAAAATTAATGAGCAGAAGGAATTCCTCACCAAAGAGTTTAAAACTATATAACAGAAAAACAGAAATTTTGGTTATGAAGAACATAATTGATGAGATAAAAATTAATCCACAATCCATAAAAAATAGAGTTGACATTGTGAGGACAGAATTAATGATTTAGATGATAGAAATATAAAAATGCTTCAGGTAGAGGAAGACAGAGAACTAGGATTTTTAAAAAAATGAAGGAATTCTTTGAGAAATATCTGACTCAATTAGGAAAAGCAACATAAGGATTATAGATATTCCAGATGGAGAAGAGAGGGAGAAAGGAGCAGAAAGCTTGTTCAAAGAAATTATAGCTGACAGCTTCCCAAACCTAGGGAAATAACTAGACATACAAATAAAGGAAGCCAATAGAACTCCTAATTTCATCAATGCAAAAAGACCTTCTCCAAGACATATAATAGTAAAACTGGCAAAAGTCAATGAAAAAGAGAAAACTGCTAAGGGCAGCAAGGCGGAAGAAAATAATATACAAAGGAACCCTTACCTGGCTTTCAGCAGATTTCTAGACAGAAACCTTATAGGCTGGAAGAGAATGGAATGATATACTCAAAATATTGAAAGACAAAAACTTTCAGCCAAGAATACTCTGTCCAATGAAACTATCCTTCAGATAGGAGGGAGAAATAAAATCTTTCCCAGATAAACAAAATCTGAGGGAGTTCATCAACACTAGACCTCCCTGACAACAAATGATAAAGGAAGCCCTCATAGCTGAAACAAAAAGGCAAAGGTTTACAAAGCCTTGAGCAAGGAGAAAAGTAGACAAAACCAGAAAACTGCAGCTCTCTAGCAGAAAAGGTTAGCAAACAATTATAACATAAAAGATAAAGGGAAGGAAAGCATCAAAAATAAATATAAACACTTCAATTTAGTCACAAACTCACCACAATAACTAAGAAGGGGAAGACAAAAAGGATGGAACCTGCTTAGGCTAATGGAGATAAGAGGCTATCAGAAAAAGACTATCTCATGTATGAGATCTTTCATACAAAGCTCAAGTAACCACTAAACAAAATATCAGAGCAGAGGAACAATTCATAAAAAAAGAGAAAATTGAGAAAATCATCAACCTGAAATGGCAGTCAGAAATAAAAGGGAAGAGAAATAAAGGAAATATAGAACAACTGGAAAAAAGAGATAATATGGAGGTATTAAGCACTCATATATCATTGATCACTCTAAATGTAAATGGATTGAATTCTCCAATCAAAAGACACAGCATAGTTTGACGGATTAAAAAAAAGACCCAACAATAGGCTGCCTCCAGAAAACACATCTTAGCTCTAAAGACAAACATAGGCACAGAGGGAAGGGATGGAAGATGATATTACAAGCAAATGGCAAACAAAATAAAGCAGGTGTTGCTATACTTATATCAGACAAAGTAGACTTCAAGATAAAAAAGACAATGAGAGACAAAGATGAGCAGTATATAATGATAAAAGGGACTTTCCACCAAGAGAGCATAACACTTATGAATATGTATGCACCTGACATAGGAACACCAAAGTACGTAAATCAACTATTAACAGACCTAAAGGGAGAAATTAACAGCAACACAATAACTGTAGGGGACCTCAGCATCCCACTTACATCAATGGAATGATCATCCAGACAGAAAGTCAGAGAAATAGTGGATTTAAATGAAACACTTCATCAGAAGGACTTAATAGATATATATAGAAAATTCTATCCAAAAATAGTAGAATACACATTATTCTCAAGTGCACATGGAATATTCTCAAAGGTAGATCATATGTTGGAAAACAGGGCAAGCCTCAACAAATTTAAGAAGGTTGAAGTCATATGAGTAACTTTTCTGACTACAATGTTATGAAAGTTGAAAGAAAAAAGCTGGTAAACTCACAACTATGTGGAGAATAAACAACACTCTAATGAGCAACTATTGGATTGATGAAGACATGAAAAGATAAATTAAAAAATACCTGGAGAAAAATGAAAATGAAATACAACATACCAATTCTCATGAGATGCAGCAAAAGTCGTTCTAAGAGGGAAATTCATAGCAATACAGGCCCACATCCACAAACAAGAAAAATCTCAAATAAGTAATCTTAAACTACCTCTATGAGAACTAGAAAAAGAAGAAAAAACAAAGCCCAAAGTCAGCAGAGGGAGGACTATAATAAAAATTAGAGCAGAAATAAATGAAATAGAAACTAAGAAAAACAGTAGAAAGGATCAATGAAACTAAGAGCTAGTTCTTTGAGAAGATAAACAAAATGGACAAATCCTTGGCCAGATTCACTAAGAAAAAAAGAAAGAAGGCTCAAATAAATAAAATTAGAAATGAAATAGGATAAATTACAATGGATACCACAGAAATACAAAGGATTATAAGAGAATACTGTGAAAAACTATATGCCAATAAACTGGATAACTTAGAAGAAATGGATAAATTCTTAGACTCATACTACATCCCAAAATTGAATCAAGAAGAAATAGAGAATCTGAATAGACCAATTACAAGCAAAGAGATTGAAACAGTAATCAAAAACCTCCCAAAAAACAGAAGTTCAGGACTAGATGGCTTGTCTGGAGAATTATACCAAACTTTCAAAGAAGTTGTAATACCTATCCTTCTCAAACTATTCCAAAAAAATTGAAGAAGGCAGAATGCTTCCTCACTACTTTCATGAGTCCAACATCACCATGATACCAAAACCAGAAAAAGACAACACAAAGAAGGAAAATCACAGGCCAATATCACTGATGAACATAGATACAAAAATCCTCAACATTTGTTAATATGTTTTATCACTTTAATTGATTTGCAGTTGCTCAACCATCCCTGCATCCCTGGTATAAATTCCACTGATGAATATAGATACAAAAATCCCCAGCAAAATATTGCCAAACAAAATAGAGCAATACATTAAAAGGATGATACAACATGATCAAGTGGAATTTATACCAGGGATGCAAGGATGGTTCAGCAACTGCAAATCAATCACAGTGATAAAACATATTAACAAAAGGAAGAACAAAACTCACATGATCATCTCAATAGATGCAGAGAAAACATTTGACAAGATCCAACATCCATTTATGATAAAAACTCGAATAAAATGGGTATAGAGGAAAAGTACCTCAAAATAATAAAGGTCATATTTGACAAATCCACAGCCAACATCATACTTAATGGTGGAAAACTAAAAGCCATCCCTCTGAGAACAGGAAAAAGACATGGCACACACTCTCACCACTCACATTCAGCATAGTAATAGAGGTTTTGGCCGAAGCAATTAGTCAAGAAAAAGAAATAAATGGTATCCAAATTGGAAGGGAAGAAATGAAACTCTCACTTTTTGCAGACGGAATGATTCTATATATAGAAAACCCTAAAGAATCCCTCAGAAAACTATTAGAAATAATCAACAACTACAACAAACTTGCAGGGTACAAAATCAACTTACAATAATCAGTTGCATTTCTATACACTAATAATGAACTAGAAGAAAGAGAAGTCTAGAATACAATCCCATCTGCAATTGCAACAAAAAGAATGAAATATCTAGGGACAAATTTAACCAAAGAAGTGGAAGACCTATACACTGAAAATTATAACAAATTATTGAAAGAAATTGAATATATAATGAAATTAAAAGATATTCCATGATCATGGATTGGAAGAAAAGACATACTTACAATGTCCACATTACCTAAAACAATCTACAAATTCAATGAAACCCAATCAGAATACCGATGACATTCTTCACAGAAATAAAACAAAGAATCTTAAAATTTATGTTGAATAATGAAAGACCTCAAATAGCCAAAGCAATCCTGAGAAAAAAGAACAAAGCTGGAGGCATCACAATCTCTGAGTTTAAACTATACTACAAAGCTATAATAATCAAAATAGCATGGTACTGGCACAAAAACAGACACATAGATCAATGGAACAGAATTGACAGCCCAGAAATGAAATCACACATGTATGGAGAGTTAATCTTTAACAAAGGAGCCAAGTACATGCAATGGAGAAAAGAAAGTCTCTTCAATAAATGGTGCTGGGAAAACTGAACAGCCTCATGCAAAAGAATTAAAGCAGACCATCATCTTGCACCATACACAAAAATTAACTCAAAATGGATTAAAGTCTTGAAAGTAAGATCTGAAACTATAAAATTCCTAGAAGAAAAAATTGGCAGTACACTCTGAGGTCGATCTCAGTGGCATCTTTTCAAATACCATGTCTGACTGGGCAAGGGAAACAAAAGAAAAAGTTAACAAACGGGACTGCATCAGATTGAAAATCTTCTGCAAAGCAAAGGAAACCATGAACAAAAGAAAAAGACAACCCATCCATTGGGAGAAAATATTTGCAAATCACCTATCCAATGAGGGGTTATTTTCCAAAATATAGCAAGAACTCATACAACTCAACAATAAGAAAACAAACAACCTGATCAAAAAATGGACAGATGATATGAGCGGACAGTTTTCCAAAGAACATATATAGATGTCCAACAGGCACATGAAAAGATGTACAACATCACTAATTATTAGGGAAATGCAAGTCAAAACCATAATATCACAGGTGTAAACCTATTAGAATAGCTATATTTACAAAGATAAAAAATCACAAATGTTGGAGAGGATGTGGAGAAAAGGGAATCCTCATACACTGCTGGTGGGAGTGCAATCTGGTACAGCCACTATGGAAAACAGTATGGAGATTTCTCAAAAGATTGGAAATAGAAATATCATATGATCCAGCTATCCCACCAGTGGGTATTTATCCAAAGAACTTGAAATCAACAATTCAATGAGATTTATGCACCCCTATGTTCACTGAAGCATTATTCACCATAGCCACGATGTGGAAGCAACACAAGTGTCTTTCAACTGATGAATGGATAAAGAAGATGTGGTATATATATACAATGGGATACTACTCAGCCATAAAAAAAGACAAAGTTATCACATTACAACATGGATGGACCTTGAGGGTATTATGTTAAGCAAAATAAGATGGACAGAGAAAGACAAATACTGTATGATTTCAATCATATGTGGAAGATAAACAAATACATGGATAGAGAGAACAGATTAGTGGTTACCAAAGGGGAAGGGGGCTAGGGAGTGGGCAAAAGGGGTACAGGGGCACATATGTATGGTGACAGATAAAAATTAGACTATTGGTGGTGAGCACGATGCGGTCTATACAGAAACTGTTAAACAATAATGTACACCTGAAATTACACAATGTTATAAACCATTATGACCTCAATAAAATAATTTTAAAAATTACTGTGAGTGGGACATTTGATAATGATATAGGTTTAATTCACCTTAGATGTGGTAATGGTATTGTGACTAAATTTAAAAAGAGCCATTATCTTTTACAGATGGATTCTGAATCATTTATGAAAGAAATTACATTATAGCAGAGATTTTCTTCAAAATGATATGAGAGGCAAGGAGTTTGTGAACAAGGATAAAAATGAAACAAGCTTTGCCATGAGTTGATAACTGTTGATGCTGTGTTCTGGGTAAAAAGAATTAATTACACTATACTATATATTTACATTTTCCATAATAAGATTACAAAAAGAATCCAGCAAGCATTATAGCCTGAATTCTTTCAAGTAAGCCTCCATCTGGTGCATGAGTCCAATTGGGGATGATGTTGCCTGATCCAACTAGACAATTGGCCAATCATGAGGACTGTCATTGCATCTGGTTTGGAAAGACTCTTTTAATGCAGTGTTCATTATACTGCCAAAGTACAGAGTGGTGATGCACGGAAATGCAAATGTACAGCAAAAAAATAAATGTAGTATCAGTGGCTTTCACACTTACAGAACACAATCAATTCCCAATAATATGATAGATAAATAACAGACAGATAAAATTTAGCATGAAAAGAATATGACTTACGTAAAACAAATAGCTTTAAGGGACTAATATCAGCAAGATGGCAGAATAAGATGCTCAGCCCTTGGATCCTCTGTCTACAACAATAATTTGTCATCCATCCATGGACAAAAGTATTTTTTTGGGAGATGTGGGATCCAGGTAGGAGAGACAGAAAACCTAGTGCAGTCAAAGAAAGAGAAGAGCCATGTTAAGAAGACAAGCCTCCACCCAGGCAGCAGATTCACCCATGATGGTCCTGTCTACAGGCCTGGAAACAGCTCCACATGCCAGAGAACTTAGCTATAGCTGATTTGGTTTGGGGTCAGTCACTAGCATCATATCCAAGAGACCTGGGAGGAATCTCACCCAGCTATGTATCGGGTAATAGGCATACAGAACTCAGTCCTGACTGTGAACCCTGAAGTGATCCATGAGTCTACTCCAGGCCCTTTCAGCTGTGGTCCAGGAGCCCATGGAGAACACTGATTTAGACGATCACCCATGGGTGAGAGAGCCCATGGGTGGAAGTCCAGGAACCCAGTGGAGAAGTTACAGCACAAGGTTGGAGCAAAAAAATCCAAGACAGGCACATTGAAGAGGGTAAGAGGAACAGTCCTATGTTACCCACAATACCCCTTCCCCAAAGTGGCAGAGATCATGCCGAGAGAGCTTACCCTGCCCAAGAGAGGAAAATGAGTACATGTGAGTGAGCACACAGCCTCTGTACCTGTGCAAGAAGCTGCCAAAGAGGCCCACTTCTCTCTCACTCTATGAGAGTTCTGAGTCATGAGCTGCAGCCCAAGGGGACAGGAGTGGCTGGAGGAAGACCAGCCAGGGCTCATAAGGGAACATATCAAAGTGATGTGGATTCTACAAACAACACCACAGACTCCACCAGGATACCCACCCTGAGCTGCTGGGTGCCCAGCCTGAGAATCCCCACAAATGGCCCATGGACAACCCCAGAATTTTGAGCACCTCACCACACACACCATCACACCATGGCCAGCTCTGTGCATACCCCTGATGGTGGAGAGAGCAAGCTTTTCTAGATAGCCAGTGAGCATGCACAGAAAGTTGCCCTGAATCTGCAGGACTGACTGGAATAAACCACAAAATTGCACATTCAGCACAGGCCTACAGAAAGCAAAACAGAGGCTGTCAGCATGCAGTCTGGCTTTGCAGAATTGAGAGAAGGCATACAAGGTTAGGAATACTTAAACTTCAGGATCAGAATGATGACTTGAGTGGATACATCTTGAGCCTTAACCTCTATGAAGCAAAGAAACTCTTTGCCACCAAGACCAAAGAACAGTCTCTAGCTTCAGAAATACACACAGCCTTGCATGAAGAGCTCATGGAAGCCCTAAAGGAGCAGGAAGAGATCAACTTCTTGCTGAGGCAGTACATGGACAAAATGTTGGCTATCTTGGACCACAACCCCCAAATTGGAGATCAAGCACTGAGACAATGGGACTGGCTACAGAGCGACCTCAGGACCCCCAGACCCTGGGACCCTGAGACTAAGTGACAGACCCTGCCTGAAGATGCAGCCCAGACTGGGCCTCACATGCACACTCTCTCAGATAAATATATCTCTAACTACCATGTAACATGTACTGTGTAATGAGGAGGCTGTGCACACAGCAAGGGGTGAACATGGGGTCTTGGTTGTGGTTGACATCTGCTTGATTAGCTGCCCGTGCACTTTGTGGTCCCTTTGCAAGGAAGAGCAGGTACTGAAGGTGGGAGGAAGTAAGATCTTCTATCAGGAGTTACTATAATAACAAGAACTGGAAGCATCTGTTTCAGATATTGGATAAAATTATTCTACCTCTGGGATAAGGATTAAAAAATATCTTAATAAAAAATAAGTGAAGCAAGAATAATGGGGCAGGTGTATACATAGAAAAGTCTGAGAAAGCCTCAGAATTCTTAGTAGAGCTGACAGAAAGTATTTCTTTCTCAGATTTAATCAGTAAAGGCTGGAGGAAATGACTGTTATGTCAGATGTGAGGACAACAACACAAAACTTCAAGGAACATGAAAAATCAAGAAAACATAACCACACCAAAAGAGCACAGTAATTTTCCAAAAACCAACAAAAAAGACATGGAGATCTGTGATATACCCTGTGATATACCATTTATATATCTGTGATATATAAGGAACTCAAAATAGCTGTTTTAAGGAATCTCAGCAAGTTACAAAAAAACACAGACAGACAAAATCAGAAAGAAAATACACAAACAAAATTAGTAGATTAACAAAGAGATAAAAATTATGGAAAGAAATCAAAGAAATTCTGGAACTGAAGAATACAATGAATTAAATGAAAAATTCAACAGAGATCATCAACAACAGAATGGGTCAAGAAGAAAAAAGAATCTAAAAAGTAGAAGATAGGAACTTTGAAATTATCCATTCAGGGGTAAATAAAAGAAAAACGTATGAAGAAAGCCTATGTGAATTATGGGATACCATCAAGACATTAATTTGTGAATTATTGGAACTCATAGAAATGGAAAGTAAATTGGTGATTCCTAGGGGCAAGGGGAAAGAAAGAAATGAGATGTTAGCAAAGGGCACAAACTTCAGTTATATATTGAATAGGTTCTGTGGAAGTAGTGTACAGCATGGTGACCTGGTTAATAACACTGTATTATACACTTGAGTCTTGCTAAGAGAGGAATTCTCAAATATTCTTACCAAAAAAAAAAATAGTGATTATGTGAAGAGATGGGGATTTTAATTAACCCTATTTTGGTAATCACTTTGCAACATATTCTTGTATCATGTCATCATGTTGTACACCTTAAACTTACACAATGTTATCTGTCAATTATATCTCAATAAAACTGGAAAATAAGCAAACGTTTTAAAAGATATTTTTAAAACTTTAAAACAGCATTGAAGAACATGAAAGAAGATGTCAGCAAATGGAAAGACACATCATGATTTTGGATGGGAAGAGTCACATCATTAAGATGTTGATTCTTTCTAAATACATTTGTGAAAGTAATATAACACAAATCAAAATAATAACAGTTTATTTGGGGGGTATGTTGAGCTGGGAGAGAGGTAAAACTAATTCTAAAGTTCATATGGCGAAAGGATACCCAGGAGAACTTTGAAAAAAAAGAACAGTGAGAATGGATTAGCCCTACACATATTAAAAACATTCATAAAGCTTCTATAATAAGAAACAGTGTGGTCCTGGCTATCCTAGAAGCCACAAAGTAAAATAATGATAATTAACTACATAAAAAGCAAAGACTTCTGTATGTCAAAAAAAAAAAAATTGTCAAAAAACCAATGACAAACCAGGTAGAAAAATGTATAATTCCTAATAGAAGGGACAAATCTTTATATATAACTAGTTTTTGGAACATAGTAAAAAGAACCACAATCTAAACATGGAAAAATGATAGAAACAGTTTACGGAAAATACAAATGGTCTTTAAATATATGAAAAGATGTTCAACCTCACTTAAAATAAGATAAATGTAAAATTATATAGATCTCTAATTTTCCACTATGAGATTAGTAACATCCCAAATTTAACAAAGTATTTTGCAGGAAAGACAAATTTTTTGATGTGAGTAAAAACAGGTACAACTGCTCTGAAGGGCAATTTAGTGATGTCTATCAGATTACAAATATATACATATGGTCCAGCAGTTTCTTTTCCAGTAATATATCCTACAGTTTAGTTTCACATGTTTAAATCAAGGTTATCGCTACAACACTATTTGGAAACAATGCAAATATCTATCAGTAGAAGACCATTTAAATAAATTATGGTACATCCATTCATTGAACACCACAAAAGTATAAGACCAAAAGGAAAGTGTCTTTGTGTGCATACAAAAAAAAATCACCAAGATAGTAAGTAAACAAAGCAAATTTCAAATACATTTATATATTATCTTATTGTTCTTGTACAAAATAGAGATATATGAGAACATACACATTATACTTGTATTTGCTTGAAGAAACTGAAAGAAATACAGGAAACTAAGAAAAATGTTTTCTAGTGGAGCCATGAGAGAGGGAAAAGGAGGAATAGGGAAAGGAATGGAATGAAACTTGGCACTCGTGCACCATATTATTTTGTTAATGTTTTTAACCTTATGAATATATAATTATGGCACAAAACTAAGATTTAAGTAATTTATAGGACAATATAGACTTAACTAAAGGAATAGGATAATCTAAACATAGAAACAATGGAAATAATCAAAGAAAAAAACTGATAGATTCTACTACATAGAAATGTAACAATTTTAAGATATTTTATATAAGCCTCACTTTAACTACAGGAGAAAAACTTATAGTAATGACACAAAAGAACATGACAAGAAGTCAAAGTATACTGATACTGAAAGATACCAAAACACAAAAAAAGACAGCAAGATAAGGAACAAGGAACAATGGATCTACAAAACAGCCAGAAAACAAGGGACAAAATGGCATTAGTAAGACCTTACCTATCAATAATTATGTTAAATTTAAATTGACTATATTCTCCAATGAAAAGATGTAGAATGGCTGAATGGATAAAAAAATAAGATCCAATGATATGCTTCAAACAACACACTCATTTTGCCTTACAAACAGGCATAGACTGAGAGTGAAGGCATGGGAAAATGTATTTCAACCAAATAGTAACCAAAAAAAGTAAGGGTAGCTTGACCTTTTTCAGACAAAATGGACTTTAAACTAAAAATGGTAAAAAGAGACCAAAAAAAGTCATTATACAATGATACAGGTGTCAACCTAGCAAAAAGATACAACAGTTATAAACATATAAGCACCCAATATATAAGGATGTAAGTATATAAAGCAAAAACTAACAGACCTAAAAGAAGAAATACACAGAAATACAATAATGTCTGGGGACTTTAATACCCCACTCTCAACAATGGATAGATCAGTTGGAACAGAGAATCAATAAAGAAAGAGTGGATTTGAACATTACTATCAACCAAAATGACCTAATAGATATATACAGAATATTCTGACAAGAGCAGAATACAAATTCTTCTCCAGTGCATGTGGAACATTTTCTAGGATAGACCAAATGTTAGGCCATAAAACAAGTCTTAGCAAACTCAGGAAATTGAAATCATACCAAGTATCTTCCCTGATCGCAATGGTATGAGACTAGAAATCAATAACAGAAGGAAAACTGGAAAAATCACTAATACATGGAAATTAAACAGCATTCTCCTGTGCAACCAATGGATCAAAGAAGAAATTGTAGGGGAAATAAAATATTATCTTCAGACAAATGAAAATAAAAATACAACATACCAAAACTTATAGGATGCAGCAAAACAATTCTAAAAGGGAAGTTCATAGCAGTAAACACCTACATTGACAAACAAGAAAGACCTCAAATAAACAACCTAATACTATGCCCCAAGGAACTAAAAAAAGAAGAACAAACTGAGCCCAAAGTTAGCAGAAGGAAGGAAATAATAAAGATTAGAGCAGAAATAAATGAAATCAAGAACAGGAAAACAATAAAAAAGATTAACAAAACTAAGAGTTGGTTCTTTGAAAAGATAAACAAAATTGAAAAACGTTTAGCTAGACAATCCAAGGAAAAGAATGAGGGAACACAAACCAACAAAATTATAAATGAAAAAGGAGACATCACAACAGATATCACAGAAATAAAAAGGATTATAAGAGCCTACTATGAATGACTATAGGACAGCCTAGAAGAAATGGAAAAATTCTTAGAAACATACAACTGACCAAGACTGAATTAGGAATAGAGAATCTGAACACATTGATTAATAGGAAGGAGATTGAATCAGTAGTCAAAAGTATCCAACGAATAAAAGCCCAGGACCAGGGGGATTCACTGATGAATTTTACGAAAGACTTAAAGAAGAATTAATATGGCTCTTTCTGAAACTCTTCCAAAAAATCAAATAGGAGGGAACACTCCCAAACTCACTTTATGAGTCCAGCATTATCCTATCATCAATGCCAGAAAAGGACACAATAAGAAAAAAAACTACAGGCCAATATCCTTGATGAATATAAATGTAAAAATTCTGAATAAATACTAGCAAACCAAATTCAGGAACACATTAAAAGGTTAATTCACCGTGATCCAGTGGGATTTATCATTCAGATGCAAGGATAGTCCAACATATGTAAATAAATAAATGTGATACATCACATTAATAGAATGAAAGAAAAAATTATAGAATGATCTCAATAGACGCAGAAAAAGTATTTGACAATATTGAACATACTCTCATGATAAAAACTCTCAACAAATTAGGTATAGAAGGAAGGTACTGAACATAATAAAGGTCATATATGACAAGCTCACAACTAACATCATACTCAATGGTGAATGTTTGAAAGCTTTTCCTCTAAGTTCACATACAAGACAATGGTGCCACCTCTCATCACTCCTATTCAGCACAGTACTGGAAGTCCTCACCAGAGCAACAAGTCAAGAAAAAGAAACAGATGGCATCAGCATTGGAAAGGAAGTAGTAAAATTGGCTCTATTTGCAGATGACATGATTTTATATGTAGAAAATCCTAAAGTCTCCACCTTAAACTGTTATACCCATTCAATGAATTCAGTAAACTTGCATAATAAAAATTAACATACAAGAATCAGTAGTGTTTTTATACACTAACAATGAATTATCTGACAATGAGTTATATGAAAAGAAACTTATTCCATGTACAATAGCATCAAAAATAATAAAATACTTTGGAATAAATTTAACCAAGGAACCCAAAGATCTCTACACTGAAAACCAGAATATATTGATAAAAGAAATCAAAAAGACACAAAAAAATGGAAAAGCATCCCATCTTCATGGATTAGAAGAACTGATACTGTCAAAATGTCCATACTACCCAAAGCCAATTATAGATTCAATGCAATCCCTGTCAAGGTTCCAAAGGCATTTCTTACAGAAGTAGAAGGAAAACAATCCTAAAATTCACATGGAACCACAAAAGATTCTGAATAGCCAAAGTAATCCTGAGAAAGAATAACAAAGCAAGAGGCATCTTACTTCCTTATTTCAAGCTGTATTATAAAGTTACTGTAATCAAAACAGTATGGTACAGGCATAAAAACAGACACACAGGCCAACGGAATGGAATCAAGAGCCCAGAAATAAGCCCAAGCATATACAGTTAACTAATATTTGACAAGGGAGCCAACAATACTCAATGGAGAAAAGGCAGTATCTTCAATAAATGGTGCTGGGAAAAGTGGATATTCACATGTAAAGGAATGAAACTAGAGCCCTAACTTACAGCACTCACAAAAATTAACTCAAAATGGATGAAAGACTTAAATGTAGGACTGGAAACAATAAAACTCCTAGAAGAGAACATAAAAGAAATCTCCTTGACATGGGTCTCGGCAAAGAATGTTTGAATCTGAAACCCAAAGCACAAGCAACAAAATCAAAAATAATCAAGTGGAACTACACCAAACTAAAAAGTTTCTGCACAGCAAAAGAAATGATCAACAAAATGAAAAGACAGCCTATGGCATGGGAAAAATATTTGCACACCATATACCTGATAACGGGTTAGCATCCAAAATACAGAAAGAACTCATACAACTCAGTAGCAAAAAAACAAACAATCCAATTTAAAAATGGGTAAAGGACCTGAATAAACATTTATCCAAAGAATACAGATGGCCAACAGGCACATGAAAAGGTGCTCAACATCACTAATCACAAGGAAATGCAAATCAAAACCACAATGAGATATCACCTCACACCTGTTAGAATGGCCATCATCAAAAAAACAAGAGATACCAAATGCTGATGAGGACGTGGAGAAAAGGGAACCCTTGTGCACTGTTGGTATGATTGTTAATTGATACAGTCACTATGGACAACAGTATGGAGGTTTCTCAAAAATTAAAAATAGAACTACTATAAGATCCAGCAATTCTACTTCTGGAAATACATCTGAAGGAAATGAAAATACTATGTTTAGAGAGATCTGCACCTCCATGTTCATAGCAGCTTTATTCACAATACCCAAGACATGGAAATAACCTAACAAACAGGTCAGACAGAGAAAAACAAACATTATGTGTGTAATCTCACTGTACATGTGATCTAAAAACAAAAAAACTCATAGAAAAACAGATCAGAGTTGTGGTTAGCAAAGATGGGGAGCCTGGAGGCAGGGGATGTAATTGGATGAAGGTGGTCAAAAGGCACAAGCTTCCAGTTATAAGATAAATAAGAACTAGGGATGTAACGTGCACATGGTGACTCTGGTTACATTGCCATATGTTGTATTTGAAAGTTGGTAAGAGAGTAGATCCTAAGCGTTCTCATCACCAAGTAAAAAACATTTTTTCTTTTCTTTCTTTTTGTATCTGGATGAGATGATGGATGTTAATTAAATTTATTGTAGTAATCAATTCACAATATATGTAAGTCAAATTATTATGCTGCTCATCTCTAATCTTATACAGTGCTGTATGTCAATTATATCTCAATAAAACTGGAGAAAAAAATGTAAAGCTTTTAAACCTTGAAAACTTTGTATATAATACTAAAAGTTAATTAAATATAAAAACATCCCTTCTCATAAAAATAATTGCTAAAGTTATCAAATTTTCAAAATATTTTAATTATATTTTAAAATACTTTCTGACTTAGAAAAAAAGTTGCAATAATTATACAAAGCATTCCTGTATACTTTTAATCCACATCCACCTAATATTAATATTTTGCCATATTTTCTTTGTAATTTATTCTCTCGATAGGTAAATAGATAGACAAAATTTTTTCTGAAATGCTTGAAATTTGCCTACATAATGCCTATTAACCTCTAGATATTTCAGTAATTCCTAAATTCAAAGACACTTTCTGACATAAACACAGCACAATTGTCAAATAGAGGAAATAAACTTTGATACAACTGAATTATCTCATCTACAGAGCTTTTGCCAACTAATGACCTTCATCTAGTACAGGATCCAACCAGGGATCACAGGTTACATTTACCTATCATCTATCTTTAATCTGGAAAAATTCTTCAATCATTCTTTGTCTTGATAACTTTGAAGGCACCAATAATTTTGCAGAATTTCTTCAAATGAGGTTGCCTGGTGTTTTTTCAGGATTAGACACAAGTTATGTGTTTTTGGTAGGAAACCCACAGTAATGATATTGTGTGCCTCTCCAGTCTCAATACTGATGATGTTGCATTTGAGTAATTGTTTAATGGAGTGTCTTCCAGATTTCTCTATCATAAAGTTACACTTTTCCTCTTGCAATTAATAATTATCTTGTAAAGAGATAGTTTGAGACTATGTAAATTCTTACTCTCTCCAAGAAAATGTTTAATGACCATGTTCATTCCATCAAGAGCATTTTCATTGGGAAAGCAAACTGTTACAACGCTTCTGAGAATCAATTTAACACTATTCATCGAAAGTTGTTATGCTTTTTAACACAGTAAATTTACTATAGCAAGTGAGCTTTAAACAAAAATCAAAAATACAGTTAAATATTTCTGTTCACAAACATTTCTATTCACAAATTTCTATTCACAGATACTGTTATTCATAGTAGTAAAAAATTGAAAAGGATCTAAACATCTAACAGAAAAATGGCTAAGTAATAGTACATCCATAAGAAAAAATATTTTACAACTGATTACAATGAAGTTGTTGAAGATGGGAACCAGTTAGAATGACTCTAGACCTAATAAATCCTTTATCTCATTGTACCTTCCAGTTTGGACTCAGCATCATTCTAAACCCAAGGATCAATTTCAAGACTCAGGCTCTATTTCTCTTCTAGTTTCATTGTCCTGATCCACAGCCTCTTCATGGCTCTCTTCATTTCTGCATTTCTCAGGGAGTAGATGACAGGGTTCAGGAGCGGGGTGATCACTGTGTAGAACACGGCCACCATCTTGTCCACAGTCAGGGTGGTGGAAGGCCTCAGGTAGATGAAGGTGCAGGGCCCAAAGAACAAGACAACCACGGTGATGTGAGAAGCACAGCTGGAGAGGGCTTTGCGCCGCCCCTCTGCAGAATGGTTCCTCAAATTGATCAGGATGATGATATAGGAGGACACCAGGAGGAGGAAGGAGAAGATAGAGAATAATCCACTGTTGACAAACACAATTATCCCCTCCACAGTAGTGTCAGTGCAGGCAAGCTTGAATAAGGGATGGAGGTCACAGAAGTAGTGGTCAATCACATTGGGACCACAAAAGGGCAATTGAAGAGTGACAATGATCTGAACCATGGAGTGAAAAAAGCCCCCAAGCCAGGAGCCAGCCACCAGAAGGTGACATGCAGTCCGGCTCATGATAGTTGTGTAGTGAAGGGGTTTGCAGATGGCCACATAGCGGTCATAGGCCATTACCGTGAGCAGGAAGATCTCAGTCACACCAAAGAAGTGGAAGAAGAATATCTGAGCCACACAGCCCTCCAGGGAGATGGTTTTAATCTTGGCAAGTAAGTCTGAGATGAATTTAGGGACAATAGTAGAGGAGTAGCTGATCTCCACCAGGGACAGGTAGCTAAGGAAGAAGTACATGGGAGAATGCAGACTCTTACTGACACTGACCGTCACAACAATGAGGCCATTGCCCATCACTGTGGTCAGGTACACAGCAAGAAACACCACAAAGCACACTCTCTGCACTTCTGGATCCTGGAAAGACCAGTGATAATTAACTCAGTCACATTATTTGTACTCGCCATAGAATCCATTTAGATGTGCTGGTCATGAGCTACTGAGGGGCCTGCAATAAAACAAACAATGATTGTAACCAATTCACCTCATTTATAGCACATTAGACAGTGTAAATCACTTTACAATAAAAACTTATCACAAACTCATTTGTTTAGCCAATATGTCCTCCCTCAGCATTCAATATTAACAATCTAACCAGAGTTTATACGATAGAAAAGAAAGGCTCAGAGAAATTGTTATTTACCCAGGATCTCACAGAAACTGGTGGGTTCTTGGACTCAGAATCAGGCTTTCTGACTTCAGTCCAGGGTTCTTTGTAATTAACCACCAGATATTCTGAATTTGGGATCCTTTCAAGTTCATAGTGATATTTTTATTATCTCATTGCACTTGCAATGATCTCTTCTATCGGGGAATCCCCTTGACAAAGTTCTGCTCCTAATTTCCTTCTTTCCTTCATCTCTGCCGCAGGGAACCATCTTCCCATTGATTATTCTTCCCTTTCCAAAAGGTCCTCTGTACTGTTTCTTCACTCAGTCATACTAGTCTTCGATTTACTCGGGTCAGATTCCTTCACCAGTGTTGCAGCTTCAATAACTATGTTTATATGACAAATGCTCAAACACTCTGGAGAGAATTCAACTTACTAGTTTGTCTCAATCATTTCACCACTACATTTACACCTCTTGGCACACAGCTCAAACTACTGCGAGATCCTGAATCACAGAGATTGTCCTCTACAGCATTGTTATGGCTGGTTAGCCTGCTCACTCTTGCTCCAGGTTGGTAGCCAGCAGAAAAGTATATGATGACAAGAGTGAAAAATTCTCTATAAGTTAATTCGCTGGAACAGATATTTACTGAGCACCTCTTATAGATCTACACAGACTCTCAACTATACAGAAGACATATTGATCATGATACACACTCAAGCTAACAATGTCATGTGATTCAAAACAATATTCTCAGGATTAAGGTGCCATATTAGGAAATTTTTTCAACACATATGATCCACGAGAGATAAGAAAAAAGTAATATGAACATTTTGATTCTCTGCTATAAATTTTATTCTCATTGCTTTTCCTTTTATCTGTGATTTCATACTGAAATGTTCAAGAAATATAATTTTGAAGAAGTAAAAATACACCCAAACAGCAAGGACCAGAATCAACAGAAAAAACAAAAGTCAGTGATGTGAACAGATAGAAACAAAGCAGTGTGTCAGAATTCCTCAGGTAGGACACATGAAGATGTTTGAAATTTCTTAAGAGGGCTGATCGCAGGTGTTCTCACCAAAAACCATAATAATAATTCTACAAGGAGATGAATATGTTAATTAGTTTAACTGTAGTAATCAATTCATTATATATGTATATGAATTATATATGTATATGTATATGAAAACATTGAGTTGTAAATATTAAATATATATAATTTTTATTAAAGAAAAAATTTTTAAGATTAAATAAAGTCACTGAACCTAAAAAAATTGAGAAACTGATATTGTAGAGCAAGAAAAAAATAGTAGAGAAAGCAACAATGGCATCTCAGAGATGCAGAGAATATCCTCAATCCTTGACTCTTCAATCCCTGATGCAATCCCTTGTGTACTTGGGTACCAGAGAAAGCCCTTTATTCCTCAAATCACTTCTCCTCTTTGCTTAAGCTAGTTTGATGCATTTCTGTTCCTTGCAAGCAAAACCCCATAAGATATAAACCTAGGAAAAAATAAATAAATAAAACTGAAAATCACTAGCAACAATAAGAAAGTTCAAAATACAATTACTAGTTAGAAAATCCAAGTGAAAAATATCCCCTTTACAATAACCAAGAAGTTTTTTAAATAAAAAGCACTTAAAAATGTGATACAGTTATGCAGAGAAAAACCATAAAACTAGGTGAATATAAGAAAATACATGTATAAAAGGGAAAACATACTTATATCCACCAAAAAAACTCTTACAAAAACATGTTTAAGTGATAAAATTCAACATAATGAAGATTTCAACTCTCCCTCAATTTATCTACAGATTTATACAACCTCGATCAAAATTCAGTGGAATTTTTCTTTGTAATTTATATAATTGCTCTAAAGTTCATCAGCAGAAACAAAAAGGCAGGGGAGGGAATAAACACTCCACAGAAACAATAGGAAACTGCCCAACCAAGTGCTAAAGTTTCCAGGAAGGTGAGTGCAGCAGAGAAATTACATTGATACCCATGATGAACTCAAGCAATATTGCTAAATTCATCACAGTGTGGTGCCCTATCCTATGGGAGCAGTGTTGTGAGCACCAGGCACCCAGAATCATTAGGAATGCCTGGCACCATCTCAGCACCTTGGAAAGTCAAGCAGCCGAATGGTTAGAAGATAAGATTATGAGACGCCTCAAGAATCTCCTTCATCCACATTTGTACTCATGAGCCCAAGGAGAGGATTTAGACAGAGATTAGGGTGGAAGCAGATGAGACTAAGATATCGAGTAACAAGAGACATACAGGCAGGTGTGACCTGGCAGATACTTTGATGCCACCATCACCGTCTAAGCTGCCCAGGCTGTAGCTTGGATGTCATATATGACCTATGTCCCCTTTCATTCCCATACCCATCACGTCCCATCAATTTTATCCTTGAAGCATCTCTCCTGGGTCCTTTCTCTCCATTCTTGGTGCCAATACCCTCTCACACACTGTCAGCTGATGTCTAAAATACCAAAGCACCTTAGTCTCCAGATGCTCCCACCCCTCCATCCTGCACCTGCTGCCAGAAAATTGTTTCCTGACTCTTCTTGCCTCAGATCCTCCACTGCATGGGAGTAAGTGGGGAAAAACCTGAACTCCTCTGACGCACTTTTAAAAGCCTTCCCAGACTGAGCAGCCTCAACAATGACCCTCTTAGGCACTAAACCTCACCTCACCTCACCTCTGTTCAACTCAGGGTCCTCTCCCCATTCCACAAGCCCACCCTACTCATTCCCACCACAGAGCTTCCCTTCACCGGAAATGCCTTCTCCTGTCCTTTCCAACCCCACCCTCCTTCCAAGCCCAATTCCGGTCTTGTGTGTTCAATGAAGCTTGTCTTTAGTACTCTAACCCATGTGTCTTCTCTTCCCTGAGCATTGAAAATACTTGGTGATTTTCCTTAAATACATATTAAATCGTGTACTACCATACCTCAAATCTATCGACACCTCCCCATGGCACACAGCATAAATTATAATGTCCTTAGCAAGGATTCTAGGTCCTTTTTGAACTGGCCGTTGCCTATCTTGGCACCCTTATAGTCATTCCCTAAATGAGCGTAATACAGCTATTTCCTAAGCCAAGGTGTCCTTTCTCCCTTTTCTGTGTTTAGTATTCCTTCCTTCTAGCTTGCATGAAGAACCTCACTACCATAGGAACAGAGTATTCTCTCCTTTGTGCTCCCATGGTGCTTTATCATACTTCTTTTACAGCAATTAACAGATTCTTCCTATAACTAATAAATATACGACCCTAGTATTCAAAACCATCTGTTAAATATTTTTCTTAAACCTTTATTATTAATTTTATTTTCATTGATAATAACAGATATTGTTTCAATAGTACCATGTGCCACATAATTTATAAGTGTTCTATATACATTAATTGATTCAATTCTCAGAACAAACCTGTAATGTGGGTATTATTATTATCAATCTTTTTTTTACATATGAGGGGAAAAACCACAGATAAATGAATTAACTGGCCTAAGGTTACACAGCAATGGAGTCAGGATTTCAATCCAGGCAGCCTAACCACAGATTTTATGCTCTCTAACCACTGCCCTATACAATTTCTATGTATATAACACATAAGTGAAGAGTTAAAATTAAATATGCCCGGGCCGGCCCCATGGCGCAAGCAGTTAAGTGCGTGCTCTCAGATGCGGCGGCCGGGGTTTGCCTGTTGGGATCGCGGGCACTCACCAACGCACTGCTTGGCACGCCATGCTGTGGCAGCGTTCCATATACAGTGGAGGAAGATGGGCACGGATGTTAGCCCAGGGCCAGTCTTCCTCAGCCAAAAAGAAAAAAAAGAGGAGGATTGGCAGATGTTAGCATAGGGCTGATCGCCTCACACACACACACACAAAAATTAAATATGCCCTTTGATTAGAAGCCCAAGGTATATCTATTCACAAACAGAAACAAATATTTCTCATATGAGTATGAACTCAATCATCTTTGATCCATTAGAGAAGCTAAGGAAATATGCTAGGACCAGTCTGAGAGATAGCTAGGAGATTAGAGAGGAATCGTGAAGGGTCCAGTTTTTCCAGCCTTCATCCTTAAGAGAAGGAATATCTGATAGCCTCCTCTTTGAAAACTACCTTTTCCTTTTCTATAATTTCTTTCTTTTCTGTATTTACTCCCCACTCTGCTACCCCACCTCTCACCCATTCCCACCATCTCTCTCCCTAAACTGGCAAGAAATACCTGCTCTCTCCCCACAATGCAGCCTCACCAAGAATCATGGAAAGAAAATGTGACCAGCATGTAAAAGTGTACATCAGCATTTGAGCACATAGACTGCCCATCAGGTAACCTGACGGACTCTGGACCAGAGCATAATGATAGATGCAGGCAATGGCCAGAGAAAATATAAGAGAGAGCCTGACGTGCTGATGTGACTAAATTCAGAATGAAGTAATGGAACCTCCATCTCAATCACACGCTCCCACTTTATAACTCCCAAATATCTCTCAAAATCCCAAAATTGTAAAGGACTTTAAATTCATCAAATTTTATGTTTTGTATAATTTTATCACAATAAAAATAAATAAATAAATTGAATTAATTAATCAAAAAAAGAAATTTCCAGCTCATTTTACAAATGAACACACGTGGCTCAAAGACAAGAACTGACTTGCCCAACATTCTATGGCTGCTTAGAGACTTTGCACCCTCCTTCCAGCCATATCACCTACCTTTAGGTCAGAAAATCAGGTGCAGTTTTGTTCTGACTTAGAACAAGGAATTGGATCAGATGGATCTCAAATGTACTCAAGTGTCTCAGTTCGGCATGAGGTTAGCCACTCTGCTGGAATAGATCATTGCTGAAGGAGATAATCTGGTATGGGAAAACGAGGCTGGTGTGGAGCATTGGATTCCTTTCTGGGAATCCTGGTCCCTGGACAAGCAAGGTGCCTTGGTTAATATCACCCTCCCAGATGATTTTTCACTGAAAGCCCACAATGAGCAAAGTCCAGGTCACACTCAGCTAAGAGTGGTGCTGAAAAGATTTGGAGACCTTGTACTCTGATCTCCTCTGTCTATAGATGAGGTGACAGAGACTGAGAGGTTAACTGACTTCCCAGGCTACACTATAGATATTTCACAGGACACTAACCCAGAAATCAGTGCCCTTTCAATAATACTAGGCTGCCTTCTGATAGTACTGGCTGGTGGTTGCTACTCGATTCAAGCATCAGACCTGGTCCCCAACATCAAATCACCACTGTTCCTGGGAGCTTTTAGAAAACAAAGTAGCTGGTGGGTAAGATGAATCACAGAAAAAGGAAAATTCAAAGATCTGGATCTAGGTTGATATTTGGATTTATACTTTCTAAGAAATAAACAAATGCCATAGAAGGCACCAAACTAAGAAATTTTAGTATCTTGATTTGAATATAGAAAACCTACCCCCCTACTGAAAGTCCAAGGGTTATGATTAAATGCTTAGATCTTTGAACTATGTAAAGTAAATTAAGCTGCACACTATAATCAAGGGAACAACTTCCCCATGGAATTTGTTTTCTCTTGGGTGGAACTTTGCCAATTAAACAATGACTTAGTAAAAGTTCAAAGTCTGTTTCAATTAGTTTAGTGAGATTCCTATAAAGTTTTTGCACCCAATAATAAGGTAGTAAGAGAAGAAATTTGAAGGCAAGACAGAAAGGGAACTTTTTCCAGACTGGACTACTGAGAATGTAAAGCAGAATGAATAGAGAAGAAAATCAAGGACTGGACATGGAGCCAGGACACTGGCACTAGCTCTGGGTCAGTAATTGATTAACCATCTACCTTAAACCACATCGTTTCACCTCTCCACATCTCATCATCCCCTGTTCCCACTTCTATATTAAATGACAGAGTTGGACTAGACTATCTCCATTGTACCTTCCAGCTAAAGTTCATGGATTCTTGTATAAGTCAGTTAGTCTCTCTGTGCCTCAGCCTTTTCATGAATAATCATAGTGGTAATAACAATGTAATCTAGTGAGAACTTCCTCAGAGAGAGACGTCATGCATCCACTCACTTATTCATACTTTCATTCAACAAATAGGATTGAATCCTATTATGTGCCAAGTACTGTTCTAGGTGGTGGAGATCTGCAAGCGAAAAAACAAAGTCTCTAATTCGGAGAGGTTATATCCTTCATATTCTCAACAAGATAATGGAGGTAGAAAAAGACAATAAACAAATAAAAATTGATATGCAAGTCAGACTGTAACAAGTCCTTGAAGAAAAATAAAACAGGTTAAGGATGATAGTGAATGATGCTGAGCACTATTTTTTTAGGGTAGTAAGGAAAAGCCACCTCTTGTCGAGATCTCTATTCCGCTGTCTTGAGAATAAGGAAGGGGTGTGGGACTATAAGGAAACCAGTGAGGAGATCATCACCATAATCCAGTCAAGAGATGATTATGAATTGAGCCAGGATGGTAGCAGTGAAGATTTTAGGAAGTGGTCAGATTCTGGATAAATTTTGGAGGTAGAAATAATGAGATTTGCTGATGTTTTGATTGAGAGGAGAGAAGGAGAGAAATCAAGGATACCTCCAAGGTAGACTTGAGCAATGAAAATGGAGTTGCCATTACTGAGATTGGAATTACTGTAGGAGAAGCAGGGAACAGGGAAGATTAGATCTACAGTTTGGGACATGTTAAATAAAGTTGCTTTTCAAAATACTAGCAGAGATGTTTACATGATAGTGGAATAGATGAATCAAAGTTCAGGGAAGAGGTCCAGGCTGGAGCTATAAACTCAAGAGTTATGAACGTGTAAATGTTAATTAAAGCTATGAAAGTTGCTTAGCGACTAATAGACAATTAGTTTTAGAATGGAGCCTTGTGGAATGTTGATGTTTAGAAACTGAAGAAACAAGAAAGAACCAGCAAAGGGAACTAAGAAGGACTGCGGTAGAAAAGGAACCAAGAGTGACTGGTGTCGTGGAAATGAAGTGAAGATACTTTTTCAAGGAATGGTCAGCCATGTCTAATACTGCAAAAGACCATTCTTGGAAGCAGATAATCATGAGGCAGGAAATTGCCCAGGCACAGTTCATTCCTGAACCCTGTGTTCAGAGACCAAGGAGAAGGGCTGACTGGACACAACACGTGGCTGTTGCTGGTGCTCCTTCTCTCCAGCCACCCTGGCACCTCTGTCGGGACAGGGGGTGGAGAGCAGATGGACATGTGAGGATGCATTAGGAAAGCTGGTTAGTGATAGGTGAGATTAAATGCAGTCAGCCACAGACCCACCAGGTACTGGTCCACAGGAGCAATTTTGCCCCTCATCTGGAGTAATTACTATAAGTTTGTAAAACAAGTAAACACTGAAGTGCTGTAGACCTGTACTATCCAATTTGGTAGCCACCAGACATATGTGGTTATTTAAATTTAAGTTAATTAACATTGAATAAAATTAACTCAATTCTTCAGTCAGATAAGGCACATTTCAAGTGCTCAGTAGCCACATGGCTAGGTTCTGCTATATATTAGCACAGATATAGAACATTTCCATCATCACAGAATGTTCTACTGGCAACACTGATCTAACTGCAGCAGCGTTGGAAACAGAATATTTACATAGAATGTAAGCTCCATGTAGGCAGAAACCTTCTTTGTCTTAAGTACCAATAGCACTTAGAACAATGCCTGGCATATTGTACATACTCGTTAAGTCTTGTTGAACAAATTATTAAATGAAACTAAAGCCCTGAAATGGGTGAATGACTAAGTAAATTATGCTACAGTTGGACTCTGTGATATTACCAAGCTATTATAAATCACGCTTATAAAAATAATTTTTTATTTGACCTGACTTTTTATTGAGATATAATTGACATATAACAGTATATTGGTTTCAGGTGTACAACATAATAATTTAGTATTTGTATATATTGTGAAATGCCATAATAAGTCTAGTTAACACCCATCACCACACATAGTTACAAATTTTTTTTCTTGTGATTAGAAATTTTAAGCTTTACTCTGTTAGCAACTTTCAGATACATAATACAGTACTATTAACTATAGTCACCATGCTTTACATTACATCCATCCCATCACTTATTTATTTTATAACTGGAAGTTTGTACCTTTTGACCCCCTTCATCCATTTTATCTACACCCTACCCACTGCCTCTTTGTGTCTGTGAGTTCGGTTTTTTGTTTGTTTGTTTTTTAGATTCCACATATCAGTGAGATCATACAGTATTTGTCTTTCTCTGTCTGACTTATTTCACTTAGCATAATGCCCTGTAGATCCATCCACGTTGTCGCAAATGGCAAGAATTCCTTCTTTTTTATGGCTGAATAATATCCCATTACGTATATATACCACATTTTCTTTATCCCTTCATCCATTGACAAATGCTTAGGCTGCTTCCATGTCTTGGCTATTGTAAATAATGCTGCAATGAACTTGAGAGTGCTGATATCTTTTTGAGTTAGTGTTTTTGTTTCCTTTGAAAAATACTCAGAAGTGGAATTGCTGGATCGTATGGTAGTTTTATTTTTCATTTTTTGAGGAACATCCATACTGTTTTCCATAGTGGCTGCGTCAATTTACATGACCATCAACAGTGCACAAGGGTTCCCTTTTTTTCCTACATCCTTGCCAACACGTGCTATTTCTTGTCTTTTTGATAACAGTCACTCTAACAGCTGTGAGGTGATATTTCATTGTGGTTTTGATGTGCATTTTCCTGATGAATAGTGATGTTGGGCAGCTTTGATGTATCTGTTGGCCATCTGTACATCTTCTCTAGAAAAATGTCTAGTCAGATCTTCTGCCTTTTTTGTCAGATTGGTTTTTACTACTGAGTCATATAAGTTTTGTACATATTTTGGATATTAACCTCTTATCAGATATATGATTTGCAAATATTTTCTCTCATTCAGTAGGTTGCCTTTTTATTTTGTTGATGGTTTCCTTTGTCATGCAGAAGCTTTTTAGTTTGATGTAAATCCACTTGTTTACTTTTGCTTTTGTTGCCTTTCTTTTGATGTCAAATCCAAAAAATATTCACCAAGACTGATGTCAAAGAGCTTTTCCCCTGTTTTCTTCTAGGAGTTTTATGCCTTCATGTTTTCAATCCATTTTGAGTTAATTTTTGCATATGCTGTAAGACAGTGGTGTAGTTTCCTTATTTTGCATGTGGCTGTCCAGTTTTCACAAGCCATTTATTGAAAAGACTGTCCTTTCCCCATTGTATATTCTTGGCTCCTTTGTTGTGAATTAATTGACCCTATATGCATGGGTTCATTTCTGAGCTTTCGATTCTATTCCATTGATCTGTGTGTCTGTTTTTGTGCCAGTACCTTCCTGTTTTGATTACTACAGCTTTGTCATATAGTTTGAAATCAGGAAGCATGATGCCTCCAGCTTCGTTCTTCTTTCTCAAGATTGCTCTGGCTGTTCAGTGTCTTTTGTGGTTCCATATAAATTTTAGGATTGCTTGTTCTACTTCTACGAAGAATGCTATTGGAATTTGGTGGGGATTGCATTGAATCTGTAGATTGCTTTGGTAGTATGAACAGTTTAACAATATTAATTATTCCAACTCCTGAGCATGGAATATCTTACCATTTACTTGCATCTTCTTCAATTTCTTTCATCAATGTATTATAGTTTTCAGTGTACAGATCTTCACCTCCTTGATTAAATTTACTCCTAGGTATTTCACTCTTTTTGATGCAATTGTAAATGCAATTGTTTTCTTAATTTCTCTTTCAGTTAGTTCATTATTAGTGTATAGGAATGCAACAGATTTTTGCCATTGATTTTGTATCCTGCAAATTTACAGAATTTTTTAATTAGTTCTAACAGTTTTTTAGTGGAGTTCTTACGGTTTTCTGTGTGTAATATCATGTTATCTGCAAATAGGGACAGTTTTAATTCTCTCTTTCCAATTCGGATGCATTTTATTTCTTTTTCTTGTCTAATTACTCTGGCCAGAACTTCCAATAATATGTTGAACAAAAGTGGTGCGAGTGGACATCCTTGTCTGTTCCTGATCTTAGAGGAAAAGTTTTAAGCTTTTAACTGTTGAGTATGATGTCAGCTGAATATGATGTTGTCATATATGACTTGTATTATGTTGAAGTACGTTCTCCCTATACCCACTTTGTTGAGAGTTTTTATCACAAATGGATGTTGAATTTTGTCTAATACTTTGCCTGTATCTATTGAGATGATCATATTATTTTTATTCCTCATTTTGTTAATGTAGTGTATCACATTGATTGATCTCTGGATGTTGAACTATTCTTGCCTCCCTGGAATAAATCCTGCTTGATCATGGTGTATGATCATTTTAATGTATTGTTTAATTTGGTTTGTTACCATTTTGTTGAGAATTTTTGCATCAATATTGATCAGGGATATTGGCTGGTAATTTTTTTTCTTGTGTTGCCCTTGTCTGGTTTTGGTCTCAGGGTAATGCTTGCCTTGGAAAATGAGTTTGGAAGTGTTCCCCCATTCTATTTTTTGGAAGAGTTTGAGTAAGATTGGTATCAATTCTTCTTTAAATGTTTGGTAGAATTCACCAGTAAAGCCATCTGGTCCTAGACTTTTGTTTGTTGAGACATTTTTGATTACTAATTTACTATCCTTACTAGTCATCCATCTCTTCAGATTTTCTATTTCTCACTGATTCAGTCTGGAAGGTTGTATGTTTCTAAGAATTTTTCCATTTATTTTAGGTTGTCCAATTTTTGCACGTAATTTTTCATAGTAGTCTTTTATGATCCTTTTTATTTCTGTGGTATCAGTTGTAACACTTCCTTTATTTCTTTTTGTTTGTTTGTGTCTTTTTTGTTTGTTTGCTTGTTTTTGTGATGTAGATTAGCCCTGAGGTAACATCTGTTGCCAATCCTCCTCTTTTTGCTGAGGAAGATTAGCCCTGAGCCGATGTCTGTGCCCATCTTCCTCCATTTTTGTATGTGGGATGCCACCACGGTATGGCTTGATGAGCATAGCATCAGTCCATACCCAGGATTTGAAACTATGAACCTGGGCCACCAAAGCGAAGCATGCGAACTTAACCACTATGCCACCAGCCCAGCCCCATGTGTCTTTCATTTCTAAAATTATTTATTTGAGTCCTCTCTCTTCTTTTCTTGGTGAGTCTAGCTAAAGGTTTGTCGTTTTGTTTATCTTTTGAAAAAAGCAGCTCTTGGTTTCATTGATCTTTTCTATTCTCTTTTTAGTCTCTATTTCGTTTATTTCCACTCTATCTTTGTTATTTAATTCCTTCTACTAACTCTGGGCTTCATTTATTCTTCTTTTTCTAGTTCCTTGAGGTGTGAGATTAAGTTCTTTATTTTAGATCTTTCTTGTTTCTCGATGTAGGCATTTATCACTGTAAACTTTCCTCTTAGAACTCCTTTTGCCACATTCAGTAAGTTTTGAAAATTTTTGCATTACACAAGATGTTGTGTATATAACAAAGTGCCTCAGACTATATGCCAATTCTCACATTCATTCTCTCCTTCCTCTTTAGGGAAAGAACAGAACAGAGCTTTGATTTTTAACAGAATACAATTTCATACAGAATAAACAGTTATAATTTCCAGCCTCCCTTGCAATTAAAGGTGACCATATGACTAATTTCTATCGAATAAGATGAAGGTAAAAGTGCTATGTGGCACATTTGAGATACCTCCTAAAAGGGAGAATGATCAGTTCATGCTCCCCCCTTCCCCTTTACTACATCCTGGAATACAGATGAAAAGCTAGAGCTGCACATATTGTCATCCAATAGCCACCTGAGCTTTTTAAATTAAACTTATTACATTAAATCAAATTGAAAATTCCATTCTTTGGTCTCACTAGCCACATTTTTACTGATTGTTAGCCACTACCCTATTGGACAGCACAGACATAGAACATCTCCAGCACGGCATAAAGTTCTACTAGACAGCACTGGTATGGAGCACTAGCAGCCCTTTGAGGATATAAAGTTGAATCCAGAGGCTGAAGATGGCAGAGTCTGGATTTCTGACAATATTGTCAGACCGCCCAAGAGTGCTGAACTTTTTACCTCTGTAATTCTGAAGTTCTGTGTCAATAAGTTGTCTTTTTTTTCTGTTATATGAAGTCAAACCTATACCTAAAAGGATACAAACAATAAATGGGAAAAGAATAAAAAATTGTGTATGCAGAGTAGTTTGCAGCATGCTACCAATTTCTTTAATGAGATAATTTTATATTTATTGTCTAAAAACTACATTTCTCTAATGTTGTGACAGAATCAACAATAATAACTAACTGCGTGGTCTCCAGTGCTAAGTGATATAATTAGACTGCTACTACTTCTAAAAATTGAATAGGCAATTTTTAAATTTCACAACAATTTCTGTCTCTTAAAACAATTGAAAAGATGCTTCCTTTTGATTCCTGTGTGTTTTCCAGTGAGACTAGAACAAAGTGAGTAATTAGCTCTCTATAAACCCAGCATGTCTCCACCCTTGGTAGGTCAGGTAACTGTGAAAATTCTGACAGTTTAGTAGGAGCAGATATTATCTGCCCATGCAGTATCCAATGACTCAGAGTTCATTGATGATGTTCTTTCCGTAGCTCTCAATGAGGAAACCAAACATGCACGTAAGTAAGGGGCTCCCATCACAGCCCTGCATTCTGAGTCCTAAACTGCTACAATACAAGCAAGACATCGAGATAAAGGGAGGGTAGTGATTTCAAACTATAATACTAAGCTATAGTAATCAGAACAGTACGGTACTGGCCCTAAAACAGACACCCAGATCAATGGAACAGAATAGAGAACCCAGAAATAACCCACACCTATATGGTCAATTAACCTATGACAAAACAGTCAAGAACATACAGTGAGGAAAAGAGAGTCTCTTCAACAAATGGAGTTGGGAAAACTGGACAGATACATACAAAAGAAAGAAACTGGACTGCTTCCTTACATTATACAAAGAGAAAAATCAAAATGGATTAAAGAATTAAAACTAAGACCTGAAACCACAAAACTCCTAGAAGAAAACATAGGTAGTAAGCTCTGTGACATCAGACTTAGCAATATATTTTTGGATATGTCTCCTCAAGCAAGGGCAACAAAAGCAAAAATAAACAAATGAACTACATTAAACTAAAACGGTTTTTCACAGCAAAGGAAACCATCAACTAAACAAAAAGGCAACCTACTGAATGGGAGAATATATTTGCAAATGGTATATCTGATAAGTGGTTAATATCCAAAATATATAAAGAACTCATACAACTCAATATCCAAAAAAATAATAATAATAATCCAACTAAAAAATGGGCAGAGGACCTGAATAGACATTTCTCCAAAGAAGACATACAGGTGGCCAACAGGTACATGAAAAGGTGCTCAACGTCATTAATCACCAGGGAAATGCAAATCAAAACCACAATGAGATATCACCTCACATTGGTAAGAATAGTAATTGCCAAAAAGACAAAAGATAATAAGTATTGGCGAGGATGTGGAGAAAAGGGAAACCATGTACACTGTTGATGATAATGTAAATTGATGCAACCACTATGGAAAACAGTATGGAGGTTTCTCAAAGAATTAAAAATGTAACTGCCATGCAATCCAGCAATACCACTTCTGAGTATTTATCCAAAGAAAACAAAAAAACACTAATTTGAAAATATATATGCACCTGTATGTTCATTACAGTATTATTTACAATAGCCAAGATATGAAAGCAAAATACGTGCCCATCAGTAGATGAAGGATAAGGAAGATGTGGTGTATATATATATACATATATATATATATATATGTATATATATATGTATATATATACACACAATGGGATATTACTCAGCCATAAAGAAGGAAACCCTGTTATTTGTGACAAGATGGATGGATCTAGAGGGCATTTACTAAGTGAAATAAGCCAGACAGCGAAAGAAGAAAACCTCATATGATTTCAGTTATACATAGAATCTAAAAAATAAATAAATAAAACAAATGACAAAAGAAAACAAAATAGAGACAGACTAATACACGCAGAGAACAAATTGATGGTTGCCAGATGGGAAGAGGGTGAAAGGAAGGGTGAAACACATGAAGGAGATTAAGAGGCACACACTTCCAGTCATAAAATAAGTAAGTCATGGGGATGTAATGTACAGCACAGGGAATATAGTCGACAATATTGTAATAACTTTGTATGATGACAGATGGTAACTAGTCTTATCAGGGTCATCATTTTTTAACGTAAATAAATGTCGAACCTCTATGTTGTACACCTGAAACCAATGAGATATTGTATGTCAACTAAACTTTAATTTTTTAAAAAAGATAAAGAAAAAGGGAAGGCAGCTCCACTGAGTTTAGTTCTACCAAATGCCTTAAACTATACATTGATAATATGTAAGTGCATTCAGCATAAAACATAATGAGGAGGCTATGTTAGAGTCAACATCTATTTAACAAATATGTATTGAGTACCTACAATGTGCCAGGAACTGCGTGAGGCACTCAAAAACAATTAATCGACAGAGAATGTTTAGCCCATAAAAGCCTAAAAATGAAGGGACTGAACTGCCTTCAAATGATTAAAAACTTTTTAGGATGGAATCAAGGTCTATTCTGAGTACCTCCGCAAGACAAAAAAAAGACCAATATGTGAACAGGCATGTAGTCATCACATAAATAAAATTAATCACCAGAACTAATTATGATGATGATTATGGTAACTAATGTGCTTTGAGTACATAGTACAATTCTATACCATGCTCTTTTCTAAAATCTTTATGTAAATTATCTTATTTAATATTCAGAATAATCTTATGAAGTTCATACTATTCTTAATCTTGTATTTATGTAAAGCAAGAGTTCAGAGAATTAAGTGACTTGGATCCTGGATTGTGACTGAGAGGCAATTGGAACAGCCTGATGAATTTCAGAGCCTGAGCTCTTCATATTTTTACAGGAGGAGATGGGTTCCTCACCA
>NW_004454319.1:241914-257412 GCF_000283155.1 Ceratotherium simum simum | reverse complement strand
ATGACCACTGTGATGTGAGAAGCACAGGTAGAGAGGGCTTTGCGCCTGCCTTCTGCAGTACGGTTTCTCAAGTTGACCAGGATGACAATATAGGAGGACACCAAGAGGAGGAAGGAGAAGACAGAGATTAATCCACCGTTGACCAGCACAATAATTCCCTCCATAGAGGTGTCACTGCCAGCAGGCTTGAATAATGGATGGAGGTCACAGAAATAGTGGTCAATCACATTGGGACCACAAAAGGGCAATTGGATGGTGATGAGAATCTGAATGATGGAGTGAAAAAAGCCCCCAAGCCAGGAAACAGCCACAAGTACATAACATAGTAGGCTGCTCATAACGTTCATATAAGGAAGAGGCTTGCAGATGGCCACATAGCGGTCATAGGCCATCACCACAAGCAAAAGGATCTCAGTCACCCCAAGGAAGTGAGAGAAGAATATCTGAGTCAGACAGCCCTCCAGGGAGATGGTTTTAATCTTGACAAGTAAGTCTGCGATGAATTTAGAGCCAATAGTAGAGGAGTAACTGATTTCCACTAGGGATAGGTAGCTAAGGAAGAAATACATGGGGGAATTCAGATGCTTAGTGATGCTGACTGTCACAATGATGAGGCCATTGCCCACCACCGTGGTCAGGTACACGGCAAGAAACACCACAAAGCACACTCTCTGCACCTCTGGATCCTGGAAAAGACCAACAATAACTAACTTGGTCACATTACTTGTATTCGCCATGGAATTCATTCAAATGCGCTGGACGCAAGCTCCTGAGAGACCTGCAATAAAACAAACAGTGATTGCAACCAATTTGCCTCATTTATAGCACATTAGAGATTATAAACCACTTTACAACAAAAACTTATTCATTTAGCCAGTATATACTCACTCGGCACTAAATATTAGCAATGTAAGAACAGTTTATATAATAGAAAACAAAAGCTCACAGAAGTGGTTATTTATCCAGGATCATCCAGAAAGTGGTGGATGCTTAGACTCAGAACCAGGCTTTCTGACTTCAGTCCCAGGTTCTTTCTAACTCACCACCAGATATTCTGAATTTGAGGCCCATTCAAATTCATAGTGATATTTTTTATTATCTCATTGCATTTGCAATGCTCTCTCCCATTGGGGAATCCCCATGACACAGTTCTGCTCCTAAATTCCTTCTTTCTTTGATCTCTACCTCAGAGAATCATCGTACTACTGATTATTCTTCCATTTTCAAAGGTCCTCTGTACTGTTTCTTCACTCAGTTATGGCAGTCTTCAATTTACTCAGGTCAGATTCCTTCACCAGTCTTGCAGCTTCAATAACTATATTTATATGACAAATGGTCAAACACTCTGGCGAGAATTCAACTCACTAGTTTGTCTCCATCATTCCATTACTACATTTACACATCTTGGCACACAGCTCAAACTATGAAGCAATCCCTAAATCACAGAACTTGTGCTCTAGAACATTGTTATGGCTGGGAACCTGTTCGTTCTGGTTCCAGGTTGGTAGCCAGCAGCAAAGTATATGATAACAAGAGTGAAGATTTCTCTGTAATTTAATTCCTTGGAACAGATGCGCACTGAGCACCTCTTATACATCTATACACCCCCCCACCAACT
This sequence comes from Ceratotherium simum simum, assembly GCF_000283155.1. The sequence goes on along the minus strand of NW_004454319.1, from coordinate 255,794 downwards.
ACACTGAAGAAATACAGATCACAATACACACTCAAGCTAACAATGTCATGTGATTCAAAACAATATTCTCTAGATTAAGGTGCCATATTAGGAATTTTTTTCACCACAAATGATCCATGAGAAATAAGAAAGAAGTAGTATGAACATTTTGATTCCCTGCTATAAATTTTATCCTCATTGCTTTTCCCTTTGTCTCTGATTTCTTACTGAAATTTTCAAGAAATATACTTTTTAAAAAGTAAAAATGTACCTAACAGCAAGGACCCAAATCAAAGAGAAAACAAAAGTCAGTGATGTGTACAATTGGAAACAAAACAGTGCGTCAGAATTCCTTGGGTAAGACACATGTTGAACATCGAAATTTCCTCAGAGAGCAGATCACAGGTGTTCTCACCAAAAAAAAATAATTATATAAGGAAATGAATATAATAATTGGCTTAACTGTAATAGTCATTTAATTATGTAAATGTATATCAAAAAATCAAGCTGTAAATACTAAATATATACAATTTTATTAAAGAAAACAATTTTTAAGATTAAATAAAGTCACTGAATCTGAAAAAATTGAGAAACTAGTATTCTGGAGCAAGAAAAATAGTAGAGAAAGAGACGACAGCATCTTAGAGATGCAGAGAATGTTCTTGATTCTTGACTTTTCAATCCCTGATACAGTCCCTCATGTACTTGGGTACCAGAGAAAGCCTTTTATTCCTCAGATCAATTCTCCTCTTTGCTTAAGCTATTTTGATGCATCTGTCTCTTGCAAGCAGAATCCCCTAAGACATAAACCTAGGAAAAAATCACTAGCAACAATAAGAAAGTTCAAAATACAATTACTAGTTAGAAAACCCAACTGAAAAATGTTCCCTTTACAACAGTCAAGACGTTTTCTAAATAAAAAGCACTTAAAAGTGCAACATAGTTAAGCAGAGAAAATCATAAAACTACTAAGGGAACACAAGAAAATACATGTATAAGAGGGAAAATGTACTCATATCCAGCAAAAAGAAATTCTCATAAAATCATGTTTAAATAATAAAATTCAACATAATGAAGATTTCAACTCTACCTAAATATATCTACAAATTTATGCAACCTCAAGCAAAATGCAATGAAAATTTTCTTTGTAGTTTATATAATTGCTCTCAAGTTCATCAGCAGAAACAAAAAGGGGAAGATCAGCACTTGACAGAAGCAATAGGAAACTGCCCAACCAAGAGCTCAAGTTTCCAGGAAGGTGAGTGCAGCAGAGAAATCACATTGATACCCAAGACCTAACATAAGCAATATTGCTAAATACATTACAGTGTGGTGCCCTTTCCTATGGGAGCAGTGTTGTGGGCACCAGGCACCCACAATCATTAGGAATGTCTGGCACCATCTCAGCACCTTGCAAAATCAAGTAACTGAATGGTTAGAAGATAACATTGTGAGACTCAAGAATCATATTTTACCATGTCCTCAGTCAGGAGCTCAAGGAAAGGTTTTGGACAGAGATTTGGGTGGAAGCTGATGAAACTAAGCTGTGGGGTAACAGGAGACCTATGAGGAAGTGTGACCTGGAAGATACTGTGATGCCACCATCACCCTCCAAGCAGCCTATGTTGCAGTTTAGATGCAATATATGACCCACGTCCCCTTTGATTCCCATACCCAGTCATCACCATGTCCCATTAATTTTATCTTTAAACCCTCTCTCCTATGGTCACTTTCTCTACATTCTTGCTGCCACCACCTTCTCACATGCTGTAAGCTGATGCCTAAATTACCAAAGCACCTTAGTCTCCACATGCTCTCACCCCATCCATCTTGCACACTACAGCCAGAAAATTGTTTCCTGACCCTTCTTTCCTCAGATCCTCCACTGCTTGGCATAATGAGGGCAAACTTGAACTCCTCTGACTCGCTTTTAAAAACCTTCCCAGGTTTTTCAAGCCACCACAACAATCACCCTCTTACCCACTAAACTTCACCTCACCTCTCTTCAACTCAGGGTCATATCCACGTCCCTCAAGCCTACCCTGCTCAATCCCATCACAAGCCTCCCTTCACTGGAAATGCCCTTTTTGTTCCTTCCAACCCTACTCACCTTCCAAGCACAATTCCAGTCTTGTGTGTTCATTTAGCTTGCCTTTCATACTCAAACCCATATGTATCTTCTCTTCTCTAAGCATCATTGTAAATACTTTGGTAATTTTCCTTAAATGTATATTAAATCATGTTGCTAACCCACCTAAACTCTATCAACACCTCCCCATCGCCCACAGCATAAACTTCAATATTCTTAGCATGGGTTCCAGGTCCATCTTGAACTGGCCATCGCCTATTTTTGCACCCTTATTGTCATTCCCCAGATGAACATTCTATAGTTATTTCCTAACCCAAGGTGTCCTTTCTCATTTCTCTGTTTAGTATTTGTGTTTAGTATTCCTTCCTTCTCGATCACGTGAAGATCCTCACTACAATAGGAATAATTGTTTCCTTCTTTTTTATTCCTATTGTATTTTATCATACTTCTTTTACAGCAATAACAGATTCTTTATAATCATAACTTTGAGTCTATATCTTCTACTAAGAAATATACTATCCTAGTATTCATAATTATCTGTTTAATATATTTCTTATTTTAATTGCATTTTGGTGATAATAGTAGCTAATATTTCAACAGTACCATGTGCCACACATTTTACAAGTATTCTATATATATTAACTCATTCAATTCTCAGAACAAACCTGTGATGTGGGTACTATTATTATTACCCCCTTTTTTTTTACCTATGAGGAAACAGAAGCACAGATAAGTGAATTAACTGGCCTAAGGTTACACAGCAATGGAGCCAGTATTTCAATCCAAGCAGCCTAACCACAGATCCTATGCTCCCTAACCACTGCCCTATAAAATTTCTAAGTACATAACACATAATTGAAGAGTTAAAATTAAATATTCCCTTTTGTTAGAAGTCTAAGATATATTTATTCACTGACACAAACAAATATTTCTTATATGAGTATGAACTCAAGCTTTTTTGATGCATTAGGGAAACTAAGGAAAATATCCTAAAACCAATCTGAGAGATCATTCAGACATAAGCACAGAATTATGAAGGGTCCAGTTTTTCCAGCCTTCATCCCTAAGAGAAGGAATACATGATAGCCTTCCTCTTTGCAAACTATCTTTTCCTTTTCTGTCATCTCTGCCTTTTCTGTATTTATTCCTCTCTCTGCTACCTCACCCCTCACCCATTCCCACCATCTCTCCCACTGAACTGGTAAGAAATACCTCCTCTCTCCCGACAATGCTGCCTCACCTAGAATCATGGAAAGAAAAAGTGACCAGCATGTAAGTGAATAAATCGGCATTTGAGTGTGTAGACTCTCCGTCAGGCAACCTGCTGGACTCTGGCCCACAGCATATTGACAGAATGCAGACAATCACCAGAGAAAACATAAGAGAGAACTTGATGTGCTGATGTGACTGATCTCAGATGAAGAAATGGAACATCTCTCCCAGTCAGGAGCTCCCACTTCATAATTCCCAAATGTTATCTCACAGAAACCCAATTATAAAGGACGTTAAAATTCATCAAATTTTATGTTGTGTATATTTTACCAGAATAAAAATAAATAAATAAATTGAATGCATTACTCACACAAAAAAAATCTTCATCCCAACCTGCTCATTTTACAAAAGAACACTTGGGGCTCAAAGCTAGAAACTGACTTCCCCTAGGTCCTTTGGCTGCTTAGAGATCTTGCAACTTACTTCCAGCCATATAATCTACCTTTAGGTCAGAAAATCTGGTGTGGTTTTGTTCTGCCTTAGAACAAGGAATTGGATCAGATGGCTCTCAATGCACTAAATTACCTCCAATTCAGCATGAAGTAAACCACTCTGCTGGAATAGATCATTACTCAAGGAGATGATCTGGTTTGGGAAACTGGGAGGGATGGAGCATTGGATTCCTCTCCAGGAATTCTAGTCCCTGAACAAGCAAAGTGCTTTGACTAATGTTACCCACTGAGCTGATTTTTCACTGAAGGTCCCCAGTGAGCAAAGTCCAGGTCATGCTTAGCTAAGCTATTCTGAGAGCAGAGCTGAACAGATTTAGAGATCTTTTATTCTGACCTCCTCCATTTATTGATGAGGTGAACAAGGCTGAAAGAGATTAATTGGATTCCCAAAGCCACATACTATTTATTTTCAGGTTACTAACCCAGAAATAGCGGTTTTTCACCAACAATAGGCTGCTTTCTGATGGTACTGGGTGGTAGTTGCTACTGCACTTCAAGGCTCAGACCTTGTCCCCAAGAACAAATCACCAGTGTTTCTGGGAGCTTTTAGAAAACAAAGTAGATGATGGCTAAGATGAATCACAAAAAAAGGAAGATTCAGGGTATCCAGATCTGGGTTTATATGTGAATTTATAATATCTAAGAAATAAAAAATGTCACAGGAAGCAGCAAGCCTAGAGATTTTAAGATCCGGATTTTGATGTAGAAAACCTACACACCCACTGAAAGTCCAAGAGTTATGATTAAATGCTTAAATCCTCGAACTATTTAAAATAAATTAAGCCACATGCTATAATCAAGGGAACAATTTCTTTATGGAATTTCTTTTCTCTCATGTGAAACTTTGCCAATTAAACTATGACTGTAAAAGTTCAAAGTCTGTTTCAATTAGTTTAGTGAGATTTTTGTAAAGTTTTTGCACCCAATAATGAGGTAGTAAGGGAAGAAAGTTAAAGGGAAGACATAAAGAGAACTTTTCCCAAACTGGATGACTGAGAATGAAAAGCAGAATGAATTGAGAAGAAAATGAGGACTGGACAGGGAGCCAGGACATTGGGCACCAGCTCTGGTTCAGTAATTGATTAACCATCTAACTTAAGCCACGTTGTTTCACCTCCCCACTCCTGACCCTCCCCTGTGTCCACGTCTACATAAATGACAGAGTTGAGCTAGACTCTCTCCATTGTACCATCCACCTAACATTCATGGATTCATGTATAAGTCACTTACTCTCCTGGTGTCTCAGCCTTCTCCATCAATAATGATAGTGGTAATAATAATGTAATCTAATGTGAACTTCCTCAGAAAGAGATCTCATTCATCCATCCATTCATTCACACATTCATTCAGAAAATGGTCTTGGGTCCTTTAAGTGCCAAGCACTCTTTTATGTGCTGGAGATTTGGCAGAGAAAAAACAAACTCCCTAGATTCATGGAGGTTACAACCTTCATATCCTCACCAGGACACAATGGAAGTGGAGACAAACAATGAACAAATAAAACTTCATATAAAGGTCAGACAATAGTAAGTCTTGTGAGGAAAAATAAAATAGATTAAGGATTACAATGAATGCTGCTGCGTATTGTTTTATACAAGGTAGTGAGGAAAGGCCATCTCTTCTCAAGATCTCTGTCTGCTGTCTTGAGGAGAAAGAAGGGGGAAATACAAATAAACCAGTTAGGAGACCATCATATAATCCAATCAAGAGATGATTGTGACTTGGGATAGGGTGGTAGCACTGAAGGTTTTAGGAAGTGATCAGATCCTGGATAAATTTTGAAGGCAAACTAAAAAGATTTTCTGATGTTTTGATGGAGAAGAGAGAAAGAGAGGAATCAAGGATACAACCAAGCTTTTAGACTTGAGCAATCAAAGTGAAATGTCAGACAAAAAAAGATAAATACTATGTGATCTCACTTACATGTGGCATCTAAAACAAAACAAAACAACAATCAAGCTCATAGATATACAGAACAGATTGGCGGTTGCATGAGGGGGAGGGAGGGGTGGGTGAAGGGGGTCAAAATGTAAAAATTTCCAGTCATAAAATAAATGTCATGAGGTTGTAACGTACAGAATGGTGACTACAGTTAATAATACTGTGTTGCATATTTGAAAGTAGCTAGGAGAGTAGATCTTGAAAGTTCTCATCACAAGAAAAAAATTTTTTTGTAACAATATATGGTGACGATGTTAACTGGACTTATTGTGATCATTTTGCAAAATATACAAATATCAAATCATTACATTGTACACCTGAAACTGAACTAATATAGTGTTATGTAAATTATACCTCACTTTAAAAAAATATATATATATAAAATAGACTTGAGCAATCAAACCAGAGTTGCCATTTACTTAGGTACAAATGACTGTGGGAGAACAAGAATAGCAGAGGATAATAAGAATTCTGTTTTGGACATTTTAAATGAATTTGCCTTTCAATATCCCCAGTAGATTTTATCAATAAGATGACATAGATTATTCACAACTTCAGTCCCCCTCACAAGAAGACCAACTAGCAACTATCCATAGGCAAGACACCATTGTGTAAACCTCAAAACCCAAAGATGAGACTGAAACATCCCTTCCTGGACAACAGCGACCAAGAAAGACCACTTTAGAAAGATAAGATGAGCAGTTTAACTTTGACTGCATCACCCCCCCCCAAAACCAACACAGCACTGCACTGAGAGGACCCCCCTAGGCCTACAATTTCTCCCATAAGAAAAAGAGAACCCAAGGTGGACATCCAGCTCCTTCAGCATTGTGGGACACTTCCCAGAAGGCCCACTCAGGTCCCACCTCATGGGCATCACTGTGTGAACCCACATAGCTCAACCCCGGGGGATCAGATAGAGAAAGAGAAGAGGAATCAGGCCCCAGAATCATACAGTGGGTTGGTGCAGAGCCTGGACGAGGCCAGGCTCTGTGGCTATTCTCATCCTATACTTGCTTCAGTGCTCATCACATCCATTGACTCCTCCTCCTGGTGCTCACCCAAAGCTGGATTTCATAATGGAGGGAGAGCATGGAGAGAGAAGATAATAATGTATAAACAAAAGTCAAAGCAAAGCTGAAGAGTCAAGACCTAAAAGAAATAACAGTGATAAAATGCACAATAATGTGACTCAACTTCACCTCTTCACCTTCCTGAGGTGTAATTTCTGCCGGGACAGCCTGTGTAAAACTTAGAGGCCCTGGAGAGGAGAAGGTGTTTCAGGAGTCAGCAAACTGGGTTGCCAGGAAAAGAAGCATTTGCAAGATGCGCCTTGGTGACTTGACATCTTAGCTCTAGCTCTAGCAGTTTGTCATCCAAATTTAAATTATCCTTTAGCTATTTTAAATGTATTTGTCAGGTTTCTCCAACAAAAGAGAATGTAACCTCTTGAAGGCTTTTGAAGTCTATCTTCTATCCACCGTCACAGCTTGCACAGGGTGGGGAACTCAGTAGATGTTACACAAAGTATCTTAGGTTTGATACCTGAATCCTCCACCTGGCACTACATCAATTTCAAAACCATGGTATCACTGCAAGTGTCCTATAAACAGCACAGAGGATAAAGTATGTGTGAGGATATCTGGTATACTAAAAAAAAGCTCTTCCTTTTGAAAACAATTCCAAATCATGCCCCAATAGGGATTAAGTAAATGAACCCGCCCTGAATATTGTTTGTTTCCTTGATCCTTAACTTTATCTTCTGAATCTTTTGTAGTCAGAAAATGGATTCATTTGCATAGGTCACCCCAGGAAAACAGATATTTGTTTCACCAACAAAGTCTAAATATAAAGTGATCAAAAAAATATAAAGAGTATATTAGTGTTCATGGATCTAAAACTTGGAAATTTATGTTCAAGATTGGTCCTCGACAAAATTCAGGTTTCTGCATAGCCTAATTTCCATTCAGGCTCGAATAGGGCTGGTGCCTTCATTTCTCCCAGAGAAGTCTAGTTGTGAAAATGTCTTAGCCAGGCCTCTTGAATTTTTCAAAAGAATATTTTTGAAAAATGCATGACTCCACAGTTGATTGAAAATTAGCTTTGCAATTGTCTCCACACTCACCGTGTTACCACTAGCACTGGTGAGATTGACTATAACATCTGCTCTAAGCCAAGCTATAGAGTTACTTTCTCACCTGTCTTTAAATAGGCAGGAGAAACTTTAACAGGATGATGTCTAAAGTCGGCCCCATTGGCTGAAAGCATGAGCAATTCTAAGAAAGGATCCCCAAGTACAGAAGTGTGTGGAAGCCAGAGTAACACCAAGGAAAGGTGCCAATGTGTGTGAAAGACTCTACTTGAGGGTCTGCCTGTCATGGGAAAAGCTCAATGAATCAACTAACTTAGAATCTGTTCCATGTATTAAGGCACTACTTAATGCTGGTCTTCCCCTATGGTCTCACCAGGTTCCATCAACGCTGCCATCTCCGTGTGCCACCATCTTCAGCACTTAATGACTTTCTCATGAAGAAAGTTACAAGGGAATAGAATAGGGTCAGTCTACCCTAAAACCTACTAAAATGAGGATTGAGGAAAACATTTGCTTGACTGTGAAACTGGAAACATTTAAGGTATATGAGATGGAAAATTGAGATCAGAGAATTGAATTCTCTGAACTTTTCTAGCATCCTCTGTCTGGGGATTTTCTAGGAGGAGCAAAAGTCAACTTCCCAATTGCTTCCCTCAGAGGTTAAGGAACAGATCTCTAATGAATCCAATTATAAAGTTGGGACTTCTACTTGCCCCCTCATGATTAGCCCCCTCTTGTCCTGGCCCCAAGAGGTTTCCCTCTGTATTTTCAAGCAAGTGACAGAGGCGAACCCAATATCACATCATCCCTCTGCCCCACCACAGTATCCTCAAGAGGCTCTTGGTGGGCTATTCTGCTGTCACTCCTCATTGCACCAATGATGTCCAGGGAAACTTTAATCAAGTGGACCTGGACCACTTCATACACATACTCCATGTCATCTGACCATAGAAGGCTTGTCATGGAAGGGCCTTCAAGTTCATCTTGTCCGACTCATTTGCTTTAAAGGTGGGAAAAGAGCCAAAGAGGAAAAAGTACTTGGGCAAAGTTACCCCATGTGCTGATAACATGGCTAAACCAGCTTTTTCCTGTCTCCTGGTGCTGGGATCTTCCAGCTGCTCATTCTTAAAGTTCTAAGCATTTTATACAATTTGTCAACACATGGTTTTCATGGATAAGGGCTTCAGAAAGACTAGAGTTCCCTAACTGTTAGTCAATATCCTAAGTAACAGCACATTACAATTTGTGGGGCAGTATTATGTCTTTCAGCTTTTCTTTCTAACATCTCACACTTAGTCAAAGTAACACTCAACTGTAGTAACTAGTATTCCCATTTGACAGATTAGCTAACTGGGACTCAGAAAGATTAAGAGACTTGTTCAAACTCATACAACCAATAAATTTCCCAGTTGTGTTGAATGTCTAAGTGTAACATTTCTTGCCCACACAGAATAAGTCACCAGGAGCTGGTGCCCCATTAGGAAGCACAGAGGCCAGCAGGAAACTGAGCTATGATACGCCACCCATCTGCTTCTGCTCTGTGTAGTCATGCTTCTTCTTCAAAGTTTCATATGTTTGCCCAAATAAATTGTGTAACTCTATTTTTAAAGCCCCAGAAACTCTCACTACTTAAGGAAACCTATGTTAAACTGTATATGCATCAATAACTCTCTAATTTATTAGTTTCATACTAAATGGTATTGGCTACTGTTATAGGCTCAGCCTTTCTCAACTTCTCACTAAAAATCCTCCAGAGAGTAAAAAAATTTACATATCCTTAACAGCTAGCTTACATCCAGAACCTGGGAAGGACTTTTAGGAGTAGCAAAGGCTTGAGCTCTTGCAGTGTTTCAGATGGGTTATGGTTAGGAGAAAGAGGCTATACTTATACCATTGTTTCCTAATTTACTTGGCCAAAGACACAGAACTTTGAGGAAGCAGCATGACTACACAGAATAGAAACAGATTGGGGCATATCCTTATGGAATGGAATGGAAGGAAGAAATACAAACAATGGCCCATGTGTGCATTGAGAGCACTTCCTTTCTGCTTCACATCACACCTCCCTATCTTACACTCACACACACGTGTGCACACACACATACACATAAACACACACCATTTACTTAGAAAGGTAATAAAAATAACTAAATAGTGGGTTTATTTTAAATTTTTTCCAGTTTTATTGAAGTATGGTAGTCAGGTAATAATTGTGTATATTTAAGGTATACAACGTGATATTCTGATATACGAATACATTGTGAAATGATTACCACAATCAAGCTAACCAAACAGAAACTATGGGGCTGAAGACTACAATGAGTGAAAAGAAAAATGCAACAGAGAACATCTGCATCAGAATTGATCAAGCAGAAGAAATAATCTGTGAAGTAGAAGACAAGATATTTGAAGTTATCCAGTCAGAGGAAAACAGAAAAAAATGAAAAAGAGTGAAGAAAGTCTGCGTGAACAACATGATATTATTAAAAGAAACACTCTTTGAATTATTGGAGTCCCAGAAGAAGAGAGGGAGAAGGAGATAGAAGGCTAAATAAAAGAAATAATGGCTACAAACTTCCCAGATCTGGGGTGATATTTGGACATCTAAATTCTTGAAGATAATAGGTCATCTCAAAATTTCAATACAAAATGATTTTCTCCAAGACCATTATAATACAACTGTCTAAAAGCAAAGACAGGGAGTTAAAAGTAAAATGAAAATACACTTATGGAATGGGAGAAAATATTTGTAAATCATACATCTGATAAAGGATTAATATCCAAAATATATAAATGGTATAAAAATCAGTAACAAAAATAAAATAATCTGAGTAAAAAATCAGCAGAGGAACTGAATACATTTTTGCAAAAAAAACATACAAATGACCAATTGATTTATGAGATGATGCTCAGCATCACTAATCATCAGGGAAATGCAAATCAAAACCACAATGAGATATCACCTCACAACTGTTAGAATGGTTACCATCAAAAAGATAAGAGATAACCAGTATTGTTAAGGATGTGGAGAAAAGAGAACCCTTCTGTATTATTGGTAGTAATGTAAACTTGTGCAGGTGCTATGGAAAACAGTATGGAAGTTCCTAAAAATTAAAAATAGAGCTACCTTATGATCCAGGAATTCCACTTCTGGTGTATCTCCAAGGAAATGAAATCAGTGTCTTGAGATGTATCTGCTCACCATGTTCATTCCAGCATTATTAACAACAGGCAAGATGGAAACAACCTATGTATCCATTTACAGATGAATGGATAAAGAAAATGTGATATATACACAATGGAATATTAATCAGCCATGGAAAAGAAGGAAATCGTGTCTTGTGTGACTTCATAGAGGGACCATGAAGGCGTAATGCTGAGTAAAATAAATCAGACAGGGAAAGACAAACACTGTACATTCTCATTTATATGTGGAAGATAAAAAGGTTGAATTCACAGAAACAGAGAATAGGTTGGTGGTTGCCAGGGGCCAGAGGTGGGGAAAATGAGGAGATATTGGTCAAAGGGTACAAACTTCCAGTTATAAAATGAATAAGTTCTAGGGAAATCATGTACAGCATAGTGATTATAGTTAATAATATTGTATTGTATACTTGAAGTTGCTCATAGGGTAGATTTTAAATGTTCTCACCACACACAAAAAAAATGGTAATTATCTGAGGTGATGGAGTTATTTACTATTCCTATTAACGGTAATCACTTTGCAATATATATGTGCATCACATCAACAGACTGTACAACCTTAAAATTACACAATGTTATATGCCAATTATATCTCAAACAGCCAGAAACTAAGAGAATACAATTTTAAAAGATTTATTAAAAACTTTAAAACTCTGCTGAAGAACACAAAAGAAGACATCAGCAAATGGAAAGACAAACCACAGTCTTGGATGGAAAGACTCACATCATTACAATGTTGATCCTTCTAAACACATTTATAAATGTAAGGTGACATCAATAAAAATAATAACAAGCTCTTTGGGGGATATAGAACAGGAAGAGAAGTAAAACTAAATCTAAAGTTCATATGGAGAAACAATACCCAGGAGAACGTTGAAAAAGAAGAGCAATGAGAAGAAACTAGCCTTCTAGATATTAAAACATCTTCTACCTTCATAAAGCTTCCATAATAAGAAACAGTGTGGTCCTGGCTATTCTAGAAGACACAAAGGAATACAATGATAATTAACTACATAAAACCAAAGATTTCTCTGTGTGTGTGTGTGTGTGTGTGTGTGTGTGTGTATATATATATAAATACAGTAAACAACGTAAAAAAAAAGGCCAAACCAGGGATAAAAATCTACAATTCATATCAGAAAGGACAAATCTTTATATATAACTAGTTCTTGGAAGATAATAAAAAGACCTATAATCTAAATATGAGAAAATGATAGGAATAGTTTACAGAAAATACAAATGAACTTTAAATATATGAAAAGATGTTCAACTTCACTCAACATAAGAGAAATGTAAATCAAAATTATTTGACCTCACATTTTTTCAGCTATCAGATTAGTAAAATCCCAAATTTAATAAAAAATTTTATGGGAATGGCAGAATTGCATGTGAGAGTACAAATAGGTACAGCTGCTATGAAGGGCAATTTGGTAATATCTATGAAATACAAGTACGTACATATAATCCAGCAGTTTCATTTCTGGAGATATCTCCTAGTTTAGATGTACGTATTTAAATCAAGGTTATTCACTGCAACACTATTTGGAAACAATCCAAATGTCTATCAGTAGAAGATTGCTTAAGTAAGTGATGGTACATCAATTCAATGAATACCACAAAACTGTAAGAAAAGAAAGAGGAAGTTTTCCTTGTACTAATATACAAGAATCTTCAAGATATATTGTTAAGTAAATAAAGCAAGTTTCAGATCTGTTTACGTACTGTTATTGTTCATGCGAAAGGTAGAGATAAATGAGAACACATATATTATACTTGTATTTGATTAAATAAACTCCAAAAGAAATACAGGAAAGAGATAAGTGTTCATCTAGTGGGGATATGGGAAAGGGGAAAGGAGGAATGGGGAAAAGAATGGAGTGAAACTTTGAACTTGTGTATCTTTTTATTTTGTTGATTTTTAAAACCTTATGAATATATCGCCATTGCACCACATAAAATTAAAATTTAAGTAATTTTAAAAGAAAATATAAATTTAATTAATCATGTAAAATAATTTAAACAGATACATGGAAGAATCGAGAGGAAAAGCTGATAGATTTTACTATGTAGAAATATAAAGCTTCAAACATTTAAAACTTTGTATATAAGACTCAAAGCTAATTAAACATTAAAACAACCCTCCTCATTCACAAAAAAAGCAAGAAAATGCAAATTAAACAAGATGCCTATGTAATTTGCAAAATATTTTAACTTTATATTTTAAAATAATTTCTGACTTACAAAAAAGTTATAAAAATAATACAAAGAATTCCTATATACCCTTAATCTGAATTCCCCAAATATTAGTATTTTACCACATTTTCCTTATTATTCATTCTCTCAATTGATAAATGGATAGATAGGTAGATAGAAGTTTTGATGGAAATGTCTGAAATTTGACCACATGATGCCCATTTACCTTTAAATACCTTAGTAAATAATTCCTCTATCCAAGGACATCTTCTGACATAAACATACTACAATTATCAACATCAGGAAATTAACTTTGATACAATGTTATTATCTCATCTCAGCATTCTTGCCCACTAATGATCTTATTTAGCATGAGATCTAATCAAGGACCACAGGTTGCATTTAGTTATCCTCTATCTGTAATCTGGAAAAATTCTTCAATTTGTTTGTCTTGATGCTTTTGAAGAATGCAGGCTAGTAATTTTACAGACTGTTCTTCGATTGGGGTTTGCCTGATATTTTGCCATTATTAGATTCAGGTTATGTATTTTTGGTAACAATACCAGAGTGATGATATCGTGTGTCTCTCCAGTCTCAATACTGATAACGCTGACTGTGAGTAATAGTTCAAGGAAATGTCTTCCAGGTTTCTCCATTG
>NW_004454319.1:140125-233712 GCF_000283155.1 Ceratotherium simum simum | reverse complement strand
GATGAATTTAGGGACAACAGTAGAGGAGTAAGTGATCTCCACCAGGGACAGGTAGCTAAGGAAGAAGTACATGGGGGAATGCAGACTCTTCCTGAGGCAGACTGTCACGATGATGAGGCCATTGCCCACTACCATGGTCAGGTACATGGGAAGAAACATCACAAAGCACACTCTCTGCACCTCTGGATCCTGGAAAAGGCCAGTGAAAATTAACTCAGTGATGTTATTTGTACTGGCCATGGATTTCATTTGAAGAAGATGGATCTCAGAGAAGATCCCTATGACAAAACATACACAATCATAACACCAACCCTTCATGTTTATTTAGCACTTGACTGTTGATGGAACTCTTTCACACAAAACATCTTACGGGTTTATTTATTTGTTTGTTTGTTTGTTAATATAGCAAATGTGTATCCATTCACTGCTCAATAGACCACTCTATATAAGACACTATTTGGTCTACCTCACAAAAACTCTGTGATCCTCATATCCCAAGTGAGAAAACTGAGGCTCAAATGAATGAATTAGCCAACCCACCCAGTAAGAAGTGAATCCAGAACAAGAACCTGATAATTTTATCCCAACTAGTATATTGTTTCAAGTATACCACACTGAAAAACTAATCAACATTTTCAGCATTAATAACTATCTATGTTAACAACTAACAACTCTCCCAATCTCAATGTTGTTTCATCAGGCCTTTCTGTTAGAAATTCTGAAGTGAACTTCTGCTCTTGGATCCCTTTTTGCCTTCATTTATTCCTCAGAAATGTTGATCTCATTAATATTTCTCCCTTTCTAAAGAATGTCTTCAATATTTTTCTTAAATAAACTATAAAATTTTCTGAATTCTTTCAGTTATTGTGGTTTCATCCAATCCCACAGCTTCATGAAATTTTACAAACATTTTGAGACAATGTTGAGACCTGGGACCAAAGTGGACATCTGGATATTGTTGAGAATACAGCTCAATATCAAACAATAATTCAAGCATAATATATGGGGATTCACCAGTTTGTTTGTTTCTGTCATCTAGTTTTCCCATCATTGGCAAACATTTTTGTTAGCAGCAGGTAAGGATTTATTTTAATTCAGTTCTTTGACCAAATGTTTTATTAAGCATCTACTATATGCCTGGGTGATTCAGGACATGTGAAGGAAGAAGGAAAGATGGCTTTCGCTCTCAGGAAGATCAAACTTCATGCAATCAAACAGCACACTTATAAAATGAGGAAGAGAAAACTCTCAAGATTTTCTCTGCTTTTAAAATTACTTGAAGTATCTCTTATTCCTCCTATTTTTCCTTTTTCTGCTTAGGCTTCCATACTGAAATGGATTAAATACCTCCCCCGCCAGTTTTTCTCATCATGAGAATTTGAAGACATACACAAGGTGAAAATATGCAGAGAGCATCCTCAGTAAGTTACCTGGCTGAAACTGGAGGAGAAATGGGGGACTGCATAGCATAAAAGAAGGGTACCCAGGAAGAACAACTGAACAAGAGAGAGGAAGCAAGATGAGGCTCCCTTACTGGTGCAGAGGAATGGAAACAAGGAAGAGATCAAAAACAACCCAAAGAGTCTGTTCAATAGTTTATTGACCTGAAGGACACTAAAGTATGTGGTTACCTGATGTTCACCATTTTCATTGTCATCCCGACAACCACAACAGCAGATACTGCTGCCTTTTTTTCAGTATCCATTGTGTGCTGGACTGTGGTAAGCACTTTACGGTCATCCCCTCATTTAATTCTCCCTGTACCACTCTGAGGTAGCTAACTGATAGTTGAGAAAACTGTGACTCAGCAAGGATAAGTAACTTGCCCAAATAAACACAGCTTGTGAGTGATTGAGCTAAGGCTGAAACCCACACTTATCTGGAAATGGAGGGAGAGCCACCATGTCTCAGCCAGAGGAGAAAGGGGTGAGCCACTCCCATGCCTGAGAGAAATGACATCAACACCCATGGTTGATGCAAAAGTTGTCCAAATTTCTATTACACCTTCCCTGTGAATAGCAGGAGCATTCCCTGGACACTCTAAGTTATTGGGAATGTTTCAATGCTATCATCTCTAGAACGTGAGAGACCAGGAAGCTATGTGGGCTACTGAGCAGAGTGTGAGACCGGGGGATCTCCCTTTCCTCCTCCATCCCGTGGCAGGGATTTGGACAGGGGTGAGAGATGCAGCCAGTGAGCTTGAGCTATGGAATCTGTCATTATCTCCTGGCAGGGGTGACTGACAGAACTCCTCTTCACACCTGGGTCTTACAGCAGCACCGCCATTCTCCCTGACCCTCAGGCTTGAAAGCTTGGAGTCGCCTATAACTCATGCCTCTCTTGCATTTCCCATATTTACACAATCCCCTCATCCTGATGATTTTACCAGTTCTTCCTCTGTCTTCCTGCAGCCTCCATCTTCAGGCAGGATATAAGCTCATGTGAGGATTACCGCCGTTGTTATGTGCTCCATCTGTCTCTAGTTGTCACCCCCCACACACACACAAACTTTATTCTGCATACTGAAGTTAGAAATTCTTCCTGAGTCTCTCTCTGCTTGGATCACACAGAAACCACCACTGTCTCCCTGTTGCCTGGAAATCAGGCCTCAATTCCTCCACCTGACTTTTAGAACCCTCTAAAATACTTCCCCCTACTCCTTCAAATCAATGTTACTGAACATTAAACAACACATATGATTGTTCTATTCAGAGGTCTCCTCACCTTCTCATGGATACAAGTTGATACCCACCACAAGAGCATCCCTTTTATTTTTCACAATACATGGTGAGCCTGCCTCTCTTTGCCTCCCTCTCTGAGTCCTACCTACTCTATAATGTCCATTATCTAGGAAACCTTCCCTGGTTACTTTAACACTAGTTCATTTATCCCAGCTCTCAGTGCTGAAAATCCATTTCAGAGATCTTTCTGTTCAATGCAGCTCATAGCAAGCTCTCAATAAATTCAAGCTCTTATTATTATTATTGTTATACTTCTAAAATGCAAATCTGAACAAGATATGCATTGACTTGAAATCTATCAACGGTTTCTCGTTGTCTAAAAGATTAAGTCCAATAGTATTAGCATGGCATGTAACAACTGGAGCTTGTTCATCTTTCTAGCCTCACTTGCCATCTCTCCCCCTGGAGCCTATATTCCAGCCATTCTGAAATTTATATCATTTCTCCAAACTTGCTCTTTGGATATGTTGTTCCCTCTGCTTGGTGTGCACATATTGGCTTTATAATTAACACTTATTCTTGTTTTAATGCTCAAGTCTAATATCACTCATCACTCCACTCCATCCAACAATTCTTCCATGTTTTTTACATCTTTCCACTAGATCTAGCAACTTTTATTGTAATTATTGTTTTTGTATATGTCTCCCTTGCTGAGTTCATTCATGTCTGAATCTTCAGAACTAGATACATAGTAAGTGCTCAGTAAATGTTCATTGAGTTGAATTAAAAAGTGAAGAAATTCTCTACCACCTATAGTTAAAACCACACAATTTGTTACACTTTATTTTATACATACTTTTATTGCTCACTATAGTTTTATGTTGCCTGTTTGTTTTGTGGAACAGAGTCTAAGTTTGTTACTCCTTGAACCCGCACAGCACCTAAGTGTCAACCTCACAGATGGTGCTCAATATATATGTAGACTCTTGATTGATGATAAATTGATTAACCAGTAGATGGATAAGAAAGAACTATACTTTTTAACATCATATCTCTGCATTTTCCATTCAATCAGTGTTGACTTCATATAACCTAGGTGAGACTCTTTCTTACCAAATATGTAAAGTTGTGAACAATGTAGATCATTCCTATTTCAGAAACAGACATTTTACTGCACTTGGTCAAAGCTACACTTGCTCAAACTTTGCAACTGAGGTGTTTTCTCTACTTAATAGATTATTTTCCATGAGTTGAGTGAGGAGGATCCTAAAATCCTTATGTTCCATAGACGACATTTGTTGCTCTTTATTTTGTCCAGGGTTACTTGGACACGAATTGATCAATTCTCACTTAAAAGGCCAAATCTCTTACACACACATACATATCATAGCTGAGTCTTATTGTTGAGAAGATTACCATTTAGGACCACATGATATGTATTTTGAAAAACAAAAATCCATCAAGGGAATTTAAGACAATTAGATCAGATGATTTCATGTGATCATTGTGAGAAAGGGAGGTGATGAATCTCAGAGGGGCAAGTGACCTGCCTTTTAGTGGAGGGGATAGTTCCAGTTTCATGGACCTGTGAAGGACTGAAGAAAATAAAAAAAGGACAGCTAGTTGAGCTGCCTTTCACTCTCCTCAGGGATTGGTCTAGAGCGGTGGTTAAGAGAGCGAGCACTGCAGTTGGCAGCCAACTCTTAGCTCTACCACCCACATATCATGTGTCCTTGTGAACAGGTTTTCTTATTTTCTTGGAAGTGGGTAACAATTCATGTATGACATGGTTGTTGCAAGAATTACCTGTGAGATAAACGATGTAAAGCACTTAGGGTTGCCTGGTAAATAGGAAGCTCTCAATAAATAGTAGCTATTATTAGCTCAAACTTCCTGGTATTTATTTACATTTCTCTCTGCATTCTGTTTCCCCCTTGTTCAACAGAGAGACAGTTAGTTGGTAACAAATTACCTCCTCTTCCCTCTAGCACTTCCCCAAGTAAAACCCTCATCCTAGAATCATGAATTCCCAGGTAACTCACGGATTACATGTACAAGCCTAGGTAGGTAAATGATGGTCTGGACCCTAACTAGGTAGAATTATATCCTCATACATAAAGCCCCAATGAGAGAAATCTGGTAAGGACAAAATAATAAAGTGATAGAAAGCCTGGAAAATCTATTACTATGAGCTCAAAGTCATATCACAAGGGCCTCATTCCCATGACTCACTCTGGACGCCCAACACACTCTGGACCCCCAAGTGGTACTTCATGGAATCCCAGAATGTGAATGCCAAAAAGAACTTTAAGATATATTCTTCCCAGCGCTCTCCTTTTTGACAGAGGCAGAAACTGAGGCCCAGGGAGGAAAAGTGACTCACCCTAGGTCACACAGTGATTTGGAGCTTCTCACATTCAGTCAACCTGAGAAATCCTCTAAGTATGATATTACCTACCTGGTTTGGGAAATGTTCAGTTTTAGAGCAAGGAATGGAATATGAAGGTTTTCTTAGGCTCAGGAAAAATTTCTTCCTCTGTTGCAAGAGCTCATCTCCCAAAGGGATGTCCTTGGCTGAGGAGACTGAAGGGGTGTTCCCTGGAACACAGGAGGCTCTCTTCACAAAAAAACTCTTCCACTGGGCTCCTTCCTCTGCATCAAAGGCCACCAGTGGGCTGAACAGAGGAAGCTTTAGAGCTGAAAGGAAATTTGTAGACCACTAATCCAATCTCCTTTGTTTACAGATGAAGCAACGAAGGGCCAGAGAGTTTAGTTGACTTCTGAAAGTTACACAGCTAGTTATTGGTCAAGTTGCTGAGGCATTGTTTCCACAATACTAGGATTCCTTTCTAGTGATTTTGATTTTGTGATTGTTATTGCCAATTAACAGCGTCAATCTTGCTTCCACACAACAAAATTCCCTGGGTCCTGTGATCTATAAAAAATAAACAGCCACTGATGATGTGGACAAATCACAAAGGGAAGGATTCAGGAAATCAGTCCCATGGTCAATCTTTAGATCAACTATTTAGAAACAGAAAAGTAGTTGAAGAAAACAGCTAACGAGTGAGTTTTAGATCTTGTTTTTCAGTTAGAAAACCCACTCATTCTCTAGAAGGCGACGGATTGTTTTTCAATATTGAGATACTTGAACCATTTAAAACAAATTGAACTGCATGCTGTGATCAAGGGGCCAAATTCTCCATGATATTTCTTGTCTTCAGTGTGAAACCTTGCCAAGGAACTGTGAGTTAGGAAAAGGTTCAAATGTGTTTCAATTAATTAGTTAGAGAACTTTGAAAAATTACAAACATCCAGTAATCATGCTCTGAGAGAGGGAAGCTAAAGACATGACATTAGGAGAGTTTTTTGCCCTAATTTTCTGAGTCACTGTGGGAGAATTAGACTGAAGGGAGAAGAAAAGAGAGAATAGGTCCAGGGAAGGGGCTGCCAGTTGGGTGACTTTAGGCAAGTCCCTTCACCTCTATGGTTTGCAGTTCTATAGACATAAAATGACAGAATGAGACTAGATTATTGTTCGTATCCCTTCTCCCTCTAATATTCTATGCTTCAATATCACTTAGACTCTGATGCCTTAAACATCCCATACGATGAAGATGATAATGATGATGATCACAATAACGACAATTGCCATTGACTGAGTAGCTACTATGTGCCAGGCACTATACCAGATATTTTGCAGCCATTGTCTCTAATAGCCACAGCAAGCTTGCAAGGCGAATTTTCATATTGAGCTTTTTTGTTTGTTTGTTTCCTCCATAGCATCTATTTTCCTCTATTCCTGTCAAAACTACCCAGATTTTGGTTTGCAGAAACCACACCACCCCAATCCCAGCCAAGTAATTTGGATGATGTTGATTACCTAGACATAGATCTTGATTGGCTAAAGCAGATCTACATAAACCACCTTGTCCATAATATCGGTTAAGGGATGGAAAGCAACCAGTCATGGAGACAGGGAGGCATTTGAGAGATTCAGAGGTAAGAAGCACACTCTATCTTAGGTAGAACATATTAGAAGAGACAGAGACTTAAATAGTTTTGAGTGAGCCTGTATGGTCTAGAACTGCAGCAGCCACTTTGTGACAAAGAGGAATCATGAGCTTCCTGAGGTCCACCCTGTGAGACCTAGAAAAGCAGTCAGCATCACAAAGGGAAGAATGTTAAGTAGGAAATAAACCAGGTAGTGGTAACATCTGAGCCACTGTATCAAGTCTCACCTGGAGCCTGCCTTGCCTCTGGATTTATCTTTTTAGATGAGATAATAAATTCTATTATTTTTTTAAATACGTGGAATAGGATTTTCTGTCAGTTGAATCATAAAGAGTCCTAACTGGTACAATATTATTATTTTCCTCTTACAGTTGGGAGTGTGAGTCTGAAAGAAGCTACCTATTTATGCAAGGTTACTCAATAGTTGGGTTTATAGCTATCCTATCTATACTTCCCAAAAAATCTTGTGACAAAAATGAGACCAGGGAAATGAAAATGCTGAAGTCCAAAAGTGAAGATGTATTTAAACACAAGTAATGTACTCATAAACAGTGTTAGTGTTTATCTCTAGGAGTTGTATTATAAGTGTGTTTAGAATTTTTTCTTTATTATTGGTAGCTTCCAAATGTTTCTAAAATATCTATAATATTTATATTACAAAATTTATCTTTTTAAAAAATAATAGATTGTTTCTAAATATTCAAGAAATACTCTCTACAAAATTAAAGAAAAACTGCCCTTGGAAAAGAAAGGAAACAGAGAAAATTTTGACTCCCAGAGATATCATAAACTTAAATTCCAGATTTGGAGACTATCCTGTGCAAATTCAAGAAGGAAACATAATTTAAAATTTCACAGGATTCTTCATTATGAGGTCATAACACTGACCATTTCCTTCTCCCATACTTGTTCCGGGGAATTGCATACTGCCACAAATACCAACCACAATAGTCTCATGAATTCTCTGAGTGCAACATTCTCTAACTTTAATTACACATTGAAAAGTAGATGTCAATTCTTGGGGAAATATTGCAGATGCCATATGGGATGGCTTTTGTGCCCATGAGGAAAGGAAACTTCTGGAACAAATTAAAAGAGCTGACACACTAGTGAAGATATATTGCTATGACTAAAAATAATCTTCAAAAGTTCTTCAGTTTTGAAAGAAAACATATCATAATGAAAAGGTTGCATCAGGAAAAAATGGTTTCAGATTCTGTTTCCACCACTTAGTAGCATAATTACCATAGACAATTTAGTTAACAGTTTTTAGTCTCAGCTTTCTTATCTGTTAAATGAGGATAACCATACATACCTTCAGTATTGTTAGAATGTGGAGTGAAATAATCTGTGTTAAAATGTTTATCTAACACAATGCTTGATACATACTATGTGTTCCATAAATGTTAATTAGGATTTTTAAATTGTGTAGTTGGACTACTACCCAGTTAACGCGTATGTCTTTGTCAAATTTTATAAGAGAAGGGGCACTAAATTAAAATCTAATAAGTAGCACTGAAAATAATTACCAGTATTTTATGAAACAAAGCAGTGTCTGATAAAAATATTTCTTCCTCCTCTTTGGTGGCAGACACTGATAATACCTTTATTGTCTTTACTCCTTTCTATTTCTTCCCAGAAGAAAAATCATCACCTTCCCAGAATCCCTAGCAGCTAGACATGGCCATATGATCCAAATCTGGCCAATGAAATGTAAGCAAATGTAACAGGTGGAGATTTTGGAATGTTTTTTTAAAGAGGTCATACTTAATTGGTGTGCCTAGTCAGCACCTTGCTCTTCATCATTTTCTTCTCCCTTCCTTCCTCTTCCTGCCTACAGTGCGGAAATGAGACTAAAGGAGAAGGAGCTATGTCACTCTCACACCTAAAACCACATCTACAGAATGAATAGGAATTTTTAAAAAACTATATTCAAACAAAACTACTGTGAAAAAATCTGAAAATGTGCATCAGAGTACTTCTACTGGTTAAAATGCTGAAAATTCTCCATTAAAAACACAACCACAAAGCTAAAGAAATCTGCAACATAGTACTCAATGCTGAATTAAATATACTCAAACACACTTTTATGGATATGAAAATAAAACAGTGAATTAAAAATACAAAAACATAAGAGAAGTGGATTTCAAAAATCAGGAAGGGATGAAATGAGAGTTAAGCTCAAGAAAAAATAAAATAAAAATACAAAATCATGTCAGTAACGAAAATTAAAGTATCAAAGGGATAATATTCAAATTAAAATATAATAAAGGACAT
Source organism: Ceratotherium simum simum (assembly GCF_000283155.1). The sequence continues at coordinate 224,740 of NW_004454319.1, read as the reverse complement.
GAAAGTAAATCACATAATCAAAGGAAATAAAATGAGATTTAAAACAAGAAGTAAAAAGAGTCAGAGAGAAAGAGGTAGAAAAGGAAGTTAGACAAAGGAGGCCCAATGTCCCTGAAAAAATAAAGTCAAAACCATGGAATAGAACCAAATATAAAACCATAGTCCAAAAAATATTCCAAAAAGTTTTAAATATATAAATCTACACATTGTAAATATCCACTTGATATTAGGAAAAACTGATCTAGAACAATCAACCATGAGACATAGTCTAACAAAACTTTTAGACATTAGAGATAAAGAAAGAAATTCCTAGGAACTCTAGGCAAAATGACGAAGTAATTTACAAAAGCTAGAGAATTTCAGTGACATTCGAGTTCCCCAAAACAGCATATAAAGCAAAACAACTGTGCAGCAGCATTTTCAAGAAAATTAAGAAAGTATAAATCAGAATTTTATACCAAGCCAAGCTGTCTTTCAATAAACAAGACTGTACAAAACAGTTTTGATCATGCAATAACTCAGTAAATACTGTACATAAGCACTCTTTTTGAGGAATCTACTGCATGATGAGTTTCATCCAACCAAAAGATGACTGGGAAAACATCAATAAAGGACTGTCAGTTCTATCAGTTCCTTTTTCATGTATTTTCAAGGCTTTGCTGTTAAGTACAAATACTCTTAGGATTATTATGTCTTCTTGGGGAATTGATCCATCTACAATTATGCAATGTCCCTCTTTATCTCTGGAAATATTCATTGGACTAAAATCTACTTTGTCTGATATAAACATAGTTGCTCTAGTTTTCATTGATTAGTGCTTTATTGTATATTTTTTCCATAATTTTACTCTTAACCTATGTATGTCTTCATATTTAACGGGTTTCCTACAGGCAAGATAAATTTGAGAATGTTATTTTACACAATTTGAATTTATTTAATTGGTGTGCTTAGACCATTTATAGTTAGCGTAATTATTGATTGGTTTGATTTAATTCAAGAATCTTATAAATTGTTTTCTATTTGTTCCTTCTGGTCTTTGTTCTTTTTTCTTCATTTTCTGCCTAACTTTGGATTAGTTGTGCATTTTTTATGACTCCTTTTTACCTCACCTTTTGATTATTATTTATACTTGTTTTTAAAATATTTTAGTGGTTGTCCTCTGATAAATAATATACATTTTTAATTAATAACAGTCTACTTTTAAATATTTTTATACAACTTCACATATATTCTAAGATCCATACAACAGTATGCTTCCAATTCCTTCCCCCTACTTTTTCTGTGGTTTTCGTATAATTTACTTTTACATATGCTATAAACTCACAATATATCATTACTACTTTTGCTTTAGACAATCATTTATCTTTAAGTGCAACTAAAATAAGAAAAAGTGTCCTTTATATTTATCCTTTTTTAATCATTCTGGAGCTCTTTATTTCTTTGTGTAAATCAAAGTTTCTATCAGATATCATATTTTTTCTGCCTGAAAAATGTTAATATTTCCTGTAGTGTAGGTCTGCTGGTATGAATTCTCTCCATTTTTGATTGTCAAAAAAAATCTTTATTTTACCACTATTTTTGAAAAATATTTTCCCTGGCATAAAATTATGGTTTGGCAGGGGTTGTACTTCACTTTAAAGACATCACTCTATTGCCTTCTAGGTTGTATAGTTTCTGAGGAGAAATCTGCTGTAATTCGTATATTCTTTTTCTATATAATGTGCCTTTTTTCTCTGGATGCTTTCAAGGTTTTCTCATTGTCTTTGACTTGCAGCAGGTGGAATATGATGTGTCAATGTGTGCTTTTACTTTTCATTTATTTTTGTTGTTGTTGTTTATCCTGCTCGAGTTCCCTGAGATTCTTGGATCTGTGGTTTGATCTATTTCATTATTTTTGGAAATTCTTAGTCATTATCCTTTCAAATATTTCTTTTGTTCCATTCTCTCTCTCTCTGAAGACTTTGGATATCGTCCCAGAGTTCCTGGATACTCTTTTCTGCAGATTTCTTCCTGCTCTTTTTTCTGTTTCTGTTTCAGTTTGGTAATTTATATTAACCTATCTTCAAGTCAATATTCTTTCCTATGCTGTGTCAAGTCTACTGATGAGCAATCCTAAAGCATTTTTGATCTCTTACCATGTTTGTTATGACAGCCAAATTTTGACTTGTATCTTTGGTGGGTCTTGCATGACAGATTTTTACCACCCTTCCCCCAGGGATAGAAGACCTTAAATTGTATTGGCATAGGATTCTGAGTGCAGGCCTTTCTCCTGTTCCTCCTCAATGGTAGAATAGAGGAAGATTGGCACAGATGTTAACTCAGGGACAATCTTCCTCAAGCAAAAAGAGGAAGATTGGAAAATATGTTAGCTCAAGGCTAGCTTAACAACAACAACAACAAAAAAGTTATTAAAAGATTACAGTTAAGACAGATATTGATGCAAAGATGGACAAATAAACCAATAGCGTAGTGTAAAAAGTCTAGTGGGAGATACATACATATGTGGACATTCAGTTTATTACAAGGGTGCACAGAAGAGCTGTGGATAAAGGACAGACTTTTCAATAAACGATATTAGTTCAATTGAATATCCATATGAAAAAAATTATCTTCATTCCTCCCTCACAGAATACCCAAAAGTGATATATGTACCCCATGATCACTGCAGCATTATTCACAATAGCCAAGATAGGGAAGCAACCCATAAGCCCATTAAAAAATGAACAGATAAAGAAAATATGGTATATATACATAATGGAATACTACTAAGCCATAAAAAGGTAAAATTGTGCCTTTTGCAACCGTATGGGTAGACCTTGAGGGTATTATGCTGAGTGAAATAAGTCAGAAAAAGAAAGACAAATACCATATGATTTTACTCATATGTGGGAGATAAGCAAATACAGAGGTAGGCAGAATAGATAAGTCATTACCAGAGGAGAAAGAGATGGGAGGAGAGTGAAAGGGGTAAAGGGCACATATCTATGGTGATAAAAACTGGACTGCAGGTGGTGAACATGATGCTATCTAGACAGAAACTGAAATATACAGGTGATATACAGCTGAATTTTACACAGTTGTAAGTCAATATGACCTCAATAATTAAAAAAAAAAGACACTGAAAGGTTAGTAAACATGGAGAGTTATAGGAAAGAGAGAGAAGAAAACAAACTGAATTTGAAGAAATGAACAGGAACCATACTCTTGAGGGCAGTACAGAGCTTAGCAAGGAATTTGGATTTTATTTCAGATCTTTTAAAGCGAGAGTAAATCAATTAGACAAGATTTTTTTTTTTAATTCAGGAAATCTTCCATCTAAAACATTTCAAAACTAAGGAAGAAGAGCTTTTTAAAAATTACTACCAAATCACATGCTATACTATACTGATACGGTAAAGAATTATCACAGTTACTTGAGTTTATTCTCGAGCCCTAAGTACGATGCTTACAGACTAGGTGTTCAGTAAAAATTAAATGAATATATCAATAACTCTCTGTAGTATAATATTTTTTCTGCTCACTAACTTAATTTTTTTCTTTATGTCTCCCTTATTTCTCATGTATAGGACAAACAGAAACAGGGACAACTATTTATCTGATAAAATAAAACACTTTACAGAAGACTCCATCCCCAACTGTACTGAAAATCAAAGGCATGTGACTGCCCAAAATTATGAATGCACTCAGACTTTTTGTTCATGTCCCAGAGGATGAAGTATCCACTTCACCAACATAAAATCCAAAGAACTACATTTTCCAGATCTCCTTAACAATGGAGTGCAGACATGTGTCTTGGGTTCCACCAACCGGGATCATCTATGCAAGTCTTTAAATTGGAATTAATTATCTGAGGCTGGGATCTAGCATGGGATCAACAGAGTCAGATGGGTTCCTAGGCCAGGACAGTGACAGCACATTTGCAGTTAGCCAGTGCCAGCATGGTCATGGTGTCAGCAGAGGCAGCATCTCCTTTAGCATGCCAGTCCTGTCAGGTGTGCTTCTGAAAATTGTTCCCTGTCAAAGCCTAGAATCTGTGGCTCTAGGCATTCCTAAGATTCTTTATGCTGCCCTTTCATATAGTAAATCCCTTCTAATTAAGTTTTCTAGATGATTCCGTCTCTTCAGATAAGGACCCTGACATATGTCAAACTAATCTAAAATTCTCCATTTCAATTTATCACCAAGATGAAATGTCATCAATTTCAGAACTATTCCTGTTAACAAGGCTTCTTTTTATTTTAAAAAGTGTTACATGGAAATCATAGCAATTTATTGAGTTAATATATATCAAGCATTTTCTCTGTGCCAATCTCTGTTTTAGGTGCTTGGTGATTTGGTAGTGAACACAACAAATTATGCCACTACTTTTACGGAGTTTACTTTCTAGTTTCAAGAGACAAACAATAACCAGATAAATCAGATTATGAAAATGCTTTAGAGAAAATTAACAGAGTTGTTTGCTAGATGGTAACTTAAGGAGAAGGAGGATGGTTTTACATGGAGGGTTAAGAAAGACCTCTCTGGGCTAACCCAGTGGCTTAATGGTTAAGTGCACTTGCTCCTCTACTGGCGGTCTGGGTTCAGATCCCGGGCGCCCACCGAAGCACCGCTTCTCCGGCCGTGCTGAGGCCGCATCCCACATACAGCAACCAGAAGGATGAGCAACTATGACATACAGCTATATACTGGGGCTTTGGGGAAAAAAAGGAGGAGGATTGGCAATAGATGTTAGCTCAGAGCCAGTCTTCCTCAGCAAAAAGAGGAGGACTAGCACGGATGTTAGCTCAGGGCTGATCTTCCTCATAAAAAAAAAAAAAAGAAAGACCTCTCTTAGAAGGTGGCAGTTGGACTGAAGACTGAGTGATGACAATGAGCCAGTCACGTGGACCTCTAGAAGACAGGCATTTTGGAAATAAACAAGAGCTAGCACAATGGCCCTAGGGTAAGAGTGTAGCCATTGGAACTTAAACATAGGTACCATGGGAGAAAGTGGTACTGGATAAGTTGAAGTAGATGTGTGTTTGAGTGAGAAGCAATTGAGCATAGTTTTATAGGCTGTGAAAAGGCCAGTTATATTTTAGTGTTTATTTGGTTAAAAGATAGCTTTCTTTCTACCAATGAGCTTAGCTCAGCGTCTTGAAGTAATATATTCTTGGATATATATGACATGTATGTGTGTGTGTATAATGTTTTATTTAGCTTCATTCTGACTTTAATTAATGCTGAATTCACCATAAGTAAGATTGCTCGAAGATTTTTGAGGCAGGAGAGACCAGAGTAGTTCATGATAATCATCCAAGTCAGATAGAATTCCCCTTCTCACATACAGAGATTACTCTCTACTGGTTTTACCCAAGAACTTCAGTTCACTGTCTCCCATCCCTTAACATTATTAGATAAATGCTGTAAGCCCTTGCTCTTAGGTCTTCTTTGAACTCCCAATCTAAAGTGGCCTCAGCCTTCTGAGTCATTCACTATCACATTGCTTCTTTATTGTAAGAACTTTTTACACTCTTTACTTTTTTTATAGATGTTTACTTATTTATTGCCTATCTCTCACCACTAGAAATTGTTGCTTTATTCAGGTATATATATGTCATTAATATGACATTTATCATAGTATTTAAGAGTGCAAGATCTGAAACAAAACTACATAAGATCAAATAGTACCTTAGGTATTTGCCAGCTCTGTCGCTTTGGGTAAGTTACTAAAGTTTTCCAAGCTTCAGCTAATTATTTCTGGAGAACAAGAATAATTGCAGCTACTTCATAAGTCTCTGAGGAGGATCATACAAAGCAACGCTTCCATAGAATGTGCCACATTTTAGTGCATAAATAATAGACTTTAATACAACTAAAATTATGCCACTACTTTTTTATTTGACATTAAAATGTCCATTCAGTTATGAGGTTTTTCTTAACCTGAGTTTAATTTGGGTGACATCAACATTATTAAAGTAAATTATGCATAGTTAATCTCATCCATTTTACATTAATTTTATTTTGGTATAGTTCCAGATTTCTGAAAGTTTCTCATGGCCTCTAAAATAATATGTACATAGAATTGAATCATAAAAATAAACCATACAGTTCAAAAAAGTCAGACAAATTGGACACTGATGTAGAAGTGAGGGAGGTAATAAATACAGCAACATTAATTAAGCACCTATTGAGTTCCAGCCATTTTACTGGATGCTTTGCATACATTATCTCATGTAATGCTTAAAATAACCCTATGAATAAAGTACTACCCTTTTGTTATTTAATCACTGAGATTAAAACGAGACTCTGATATTGGAACTCACATGCAGTGGTACATTAACTAGTGAGATGGAATACAGTCTTAATTCAGTTGACTCCAGACTACCAAATGCTTCCACGTTATCTGAAACTCTGCTGCTTACAGGACTTCCAGAGGCTGAATAATGACCCTAAGACTCGATATGCAACTGCTTGAACTTCAAGGAAAAAATTATGTTGGCCATAATTTGGGTTGAGTTAGTCATACAATGGGTTACATTTTTTTTACCTAAGAAGACAAAAGACAGGGAAAGTTCCAACCCCAACTGGAAATTGAGTCAATATAAGTCAATAGTTTTTGCTTTTAAAAACACATTTATAATGTTTTCTATGTGTCAGGCACTGTTACAAGCACTTACCAAATATGAACTCACTTATGTGGCTCAATGACTTTATGAGATAGGTACTATCATTACTGTTTTTGCAGATGAAGAAAATGTGCTATAGAGAATTTTAAAAATTTTCCCAGGTCGTGTTCAAACCCAGGAAATCTGACTCCAGAGCCTTCTCTTAACCACTGCGTCATACTATCCTCTCTAAAAAATGTTTCCCTTTATCCTCCCAGTTCATATTCTGGTTGCCTGCTCTGTTGGTCTCAGATTTCTGGTAAAATGACACTTTAACAACTCAAAAAGGACTTGTCAGGAGAAAATCAGACCTACAAATGGATCAGCCCCAAGAACATGGAGACACTGAATTAAATGTAGATTAGAAAACCACGTGACAGAGTTTCAGTAATGGCCAAGGAGGTTGGAAACCGTTCCAGTCCTCAAGAGCTTCTTAAAGGACAGTCAGCTTTCAGGATATTCTTCACAGCAGGAAGATGCAGAGTATCATTCTTTCTAAAGCTCTCAAAAAGATGTTATTAATGAATATTTCTATTATACTTTCAGAAACTCCAGTAATAAAGAATGTTCATAATAACTAACAACTATTAGGCATTCAGTGGTACTAAGTGCTTTACAAGGATTATTTATTTGATCCTGATGATATCTCTATAATTACTCTTTAGTTGAATACTCAAGATGTTGTATTTTGCCAAAATTTACACTCTAAGTGGAAAAATTAAGTTTTATCTCAGGACTGTTGTACTCAGGCAATATGCTATAATTCATTATGATATACTAAATCCTATCATCCATTTCTCCAAAATGTGCTCGCAAAATGATAGAGAAAATCTCCTTAACACAGCAAAACCATGATAAAAGGCTCTCAAGGTGAATTACTAGCTAAAATAAGAAGAAAAATGAGTTGTAGTCCAAACAATGTGGCAAGAATAAATGGCAGACCTTCTCTTTGGGGGCAGAAAAAGAAAGAAAGAGTCATCCCAGATTTGGCAGATTAGGAAGTACAAAAAAAGAAAATGGAGAATATAGACCAAAAACATTCCTGTATACCCAGATTTTTTGTTTTGAAGGACAGTGAGCTTACTTGCATTATTTATCAAAATTTGAGCATGTCATGATTCCCATAATTTTACCTGTGAAGATACTTCCTAGGAAATGCCAGAATAAGCTGGCTCCAGAGAAAGATGGCAGATTAGGATGTTCTGGGCCCTAGATTCCCCACACAAACCTGAGGAAAAAAACTAAACTAACCAAAATAACTTTATAGGAGCTTGAGAAACTAGTCAAAGAAAGAAGCAACCAAACAAATATCCAATCAATAAAATGCCACGTTCAAAATGGTAGGATATTATGGCATGATTTGTGGCAAAGATTATTACTCGAAGAATCTTACAAACAGACCACACTGACTGCATTAGCGAAGAACTGGGAGACTCCAGCGAGGGATGGGTAGGAGATCTACTCTACATTTTACCATTCTCTATGGATTTTATTTTTAATATTTATTATCCATTACACGTTAAATTTTTTAATTTAAAAAAGTAAAAGGATAACAAGAAAAATTTCATGTTATTCAAAAGGAATTGAATAAAGAGGATAGTCTTTATAGCATTAAATACTTTAATACAATAAAAAGAATGAAGATAAAGGACAAGAATCTGACTGAAAACAAAACTAAGAATGAGAAAATAATAGAAGTAAATGCAAAATTAATTTAAAAACCATGTAACTATATAGACAATTCATTGATGAATTCATTATGCATTATTCATTGACTCCCTATTGCACATTTCATCTTTCTGGCTACAGGGATAAACAAGACATTATAGAGCTTACATTCTAACAGGGAAACTGTTATTAATAGCACTGACATATAGTTCATTATTTAATTATAATTATCATAAATCCTGTGGAGAAAAGAAAAATTTTCATGGGATTTCAGAGGGCTTTTACATGCAGGAAGGTTGGCCTTAATGTTGAATAACTCTTTTCATGGTGAATGCCAAAATTATTTCCTGCCAGATATGACTTTTCTTCTCAAGAGCTTCTTCATAGCATTTATCATCTCAGAATTTCTTAGAGTATAGATTAATGGGTTCAGCATGGGGGTTATGACTGTATAGAACACACTCAATGATTTGTCAATGGAGAAGGTCTTTGCAGGTCTTGCATACATGAAAATGCAGGGAACAAAAAAGAAGACAACCACAGTGATGTGGGAACCACAGGTCTGGAGGGCTTTCTGCCTCCCTTCATGACTAAGGTTCTTTAGAGAGTGCAAGATGACACTATAAGAGATGAGTAAGAGCAGAAACACAATAGTGCAGCTCAGTCCTCCATTGGCCACCACTAAAAGGCCAATGACACAGGTGTCAGTACACACAAGTTTCAATAAAGGATACATGTCACACATAAAGTGATCAATGACATTGGGGCCACAGAATGGGAGCCCATAAATAGTGTGGAGTTGAATTATTGAGTGAAGAAAACCTACAACCCAACACCCTACTAATAGCACAATACACACCCATTGCCTCATGATAACCAAATAATGCAAGGGCTTACAGATGGCCACATAGCGGTCATAGGCCATCACCAACAGAAGAAAGACCTCTGATCCACCAAAAAAGTGCTCTGTAAAGAGCTGAGTCATACAAGATTGGAAGGATATGGTATTTTCCCCAAAGAACAATTCTGAAATCAATCTTGGGGAAATGGAAGAGGAATAAAGGACATCTATAAATGATAGGCTAGCAAGAAAGAAGTACATTGGGGAGTCCAGGGTCTTACTGACACTCACAGTCAGAACAATGAGCATGTTGCCCACCATGGTCAAAACGTAAAAGAGCAAAAACGTAACACAAAGGACTTTCTGCTCCTTTGGATTCTGTGTGAGGCCCAAGAGGACAAAGTAAGTTACATTGTTCCTTGGTTCCATCTAGTCTTTATAAGTGCTGACTTCAGATGTTAGAAACAGTTTACCTACAAAACAAGTGGGAAATTTTTAAATGTATTATGTTTAATCTTTTATTAATTCATTCAAATAAAAAATGTTTACTGACTGTCCATTTGTATCAAATGTGTCATAGACATTGTGATTACCAAGTTGAATAAGACATAGTTCACCACCTTCAGTGATATGATACGTAAGGATGGTCAGTCACTTCCAGACTAAAGTAATAAGGGTCATTAAAAAATATTCACACAATGCTAAGGGTCACAGCATAGGAATGTATCAATCAAACTGGAATCAGAGAAAGCTTCCCAGAAGAAGCAATGTTTTAGGTGAGTTTTAGAGGGAAAGTGAAAGAACAAGAGAAGATGGGAGGGGAATTTCATGAAAAGGTGCATCATTCATAAAGTCGCAAAAATGTAACTCTTGAGACCCACTGAAGGTAATGTACACATTCAAAGTTAGTAGCTCAAATTATAAATGGAGGGTCCTTGCCCTGGATTGTCTCAATTCTCACTGAGATCTCTTTCTTAGCATCTTTAGATGTATATTCAACTTTTCTGTGACCAATAAATTCTGAAGCACTTCAAATTTGTGTCTCCAGCCCCTATCTCTCCCCTAAATTTCGAACATGTACATGCACATCTCCAATTGGATGTCAATTTACTATTAAAAAACTAAATTTTTAATTTTCCACAATAAACATGGGTGCTCCTCATCTCATTAAATGGTTTTTAATGAGATGTTTAATTATTACCTTTCATGTAATTGTTCAGACAATAAATCTCACAGTGTCTTTCACTCCTTTATTGCTCTCATATTATTTAGTGATAACTTTAACAAGTCCTGTTGACTCTACTTCCTAATGTATCACCAATTCATCATTTCCCAACCCCTATTTTCTTCCTGGCCCACTGCAATAGCCTTCTGTCAAGTCTCTTCACTTTCATTCTGGCCTCCAACAATTCCTTCTCCTGAAGCAGCCCAAATGATCCATTTTAAATCTTATCATGCTTATATCACTTGATTGCACAAACTTCCTACAGTGCATTTCCATCATGCACTCACAATTTAATGTATCACATTCAATATTTACAGTAACAAGAACTGTAATCCCCATTTCATTGTTAAAGAAACTGAGGCTCAGAACATCTAATTATTTTCCCCAAGGTATACATTTTTAAATGATAAAAGTAGGCTAAGAATCTAAGTTTGATTTATTTCAACGTGATTTAATTTCTTTCAAAATGAAGAAATTCACACACTTGTAAGCCTGGTTCCCACTATTTACTGTTAGTCTTACCTTGTGGAGACTTATTCAAAATCTGAAGGAAGACTTTTTAACTCATTCAGAGGACCTGGAATTCTTCGGTCATCCAGTATGACGACAGAGGCTAAAAAGCTGCATTATTATTTGAGGATATATTTTATTCCATTTGGCTGTCTGAATATTTTTTCCCTGGAGTCTTCTGATTATTTAGAAGATTTTTTTTTTTATCATACTGTTGATTATTTAATAGAATTTCCATGGGGCACACAGAAAAAAAAAAATTTATCATGTTAGGATAATTTATCAAAAAGACAAACAAATACTAATTTTTATAAGAAGATAGCAACTAGCCCTTTCCCAGGAAAGTTTTCTGGGGTAACCTAATTCCTGCTAACTTCAAAAGAGAAAGATACCATTCAATTATTCCTTCGCATTCTATCGTGTTGGTATGGCCAGTCTATTTGACTTGAGATTTTGAGAGACATTCTTGTGCTTTATTTTCTGGCATGCTTTAAGCCTAACGAAGGACCTCCTGAAAATGTTATATCGGTTCTTAAGAGGATAGTATCTTCTTCCCAAAAGGGGCAAAGGTCATTGGACATTTTATCCCTTCTGACCACTTTTATCATTGAGTTCTGTAACTGGCATATGTCCAAGACTAATTCTTGCTTAATTAAATTCAGTGGGATTTGCCACAAAACTTAAAAGACCATTTATATGTGAAGATACTACTAGCCCAAATCATCTAATTAGGATCTGAACATGTAAATGTTAACATTGAGAAGAAAAAAAAAAAACCTTTAGAACCATTATAAGACTATTACTAGTCAAAAATAAATCATCAGCCCAATCATTTTGTTCCAGTGAAGATTAGTTTATCAAGTATTTCCTCATTTGCCATACCAAATTTTTATTTTATTTTATTTAATACTCAATTTATTCTGCCATGAAGTGTGGTAACATGTTAAAAAAGTTTATCACCAATTTAGATATAATAACGGATTATCCAATTATTAACTATGTTTTAAAAATTAAGAGCACCTATTTTATTCCAGTGTCAACTTAAAATGCAAATTCACTAGTTATGTTACACTTAGAATGAGTTTCTTTGGGAATAGCCAAAGAAATCGCAATTCGGGTTGTACACGCTATGGTGAACCACAGGCAAATCCAGAAAACACAGGAGGGGAGTTTGCTTTTATCAAGAAAAAAGGGGAGTAGGGAAGGGCTGTTTTAAATGAAAGTCCCCAAGGAAAGTAACAGTTCAGGAGGCAATGGCTCCTCATCGGCTGAGCTGCAACATTTCTCATTGGCTGAGCTGTTGCCTGGTGGGGAGAGAAATCTTCCTTTGGTAGTAAAGAAGTTTACTTCCTGTTGAAGATGCAAGTGGAGGTCTCTTCCTGTTTGGTGTAATTGACAATGCCGATAGGGAGTAAGAGCTCCCCCTACAGGCCTTCCTCACTTCAATTTAGTTAAAGTTTCTTTTATTAATTTCCACACCAGGAACTTTTGTTTTATGGGAGGTTTTTGATCACTGTTTTGATCCCCTTACTTGCGATTGGTCTATTCAGATTCTCTATTTCTTCTTGATTCAGTTTTGGGAGGTTGTATGAGTCTAAGAATTTATCCGTTTCTTCTAGGTTATCCAACTTGTGGACATACAGTTTTTCATAGTACTTTCTTATACTCCTTAGTATATCTGTGGTATCCATTGTAATTTCTCCTCTTTATTTTGTAATTCTACTTATCTGAGGCTTCTCTCTTTTTTAGTTGCTGAGTCTGGCTACGGGTTTTTCAGTTTTGTTTATCTCCTCAAAGAACCAGCTCTTAGTTTCATTGATCCCTTCTACAGGTTTTTTACTCTCTATATCATTTATTTCTACTCTAATTTTTTTATTTCCCTCCTTCCACCAACTTTGGGCTTTGTTTGTTCTTCTTTTTCTAGTTGTATTAGGTATACTTTAACATTATGTATTTGAGATTTTTCTTATTTGTTGGAGTGGGCCTGTATTGCTATGAATTTCACTCTTAGACCCACTTTTGCTGTGTCTTATAGAGTTGGTATATTATAATTTCATTTTCATTTGTCTCCAGGTATTTTTTAATTTCTCCATTGATTTCTTCATTGATCCAATGGTTATTCATTAATATGTTGTTTAATCTCCACATATTTGTGACTTTCTCAGCTTTTTGCTTGTAGTTTAATTCTAGTTTCATAGAACTGTGGTCATAAAAGATGCTTGATATGATTTCAATCATTTTAAAGTTACTGAGGCTTGCCTTGTTTCCCAATATGTGGTCTATCTTTGAGAATGTTCTATGTGCACTTGAGAAGAATATGTGTTCTGCTGTTTTTTGGATGGAATGCTCTCTATATATGTATTAAGTCCACCTAATCAAGCGTTTCATTTAAATCCACTATTTCCTTGTTGACATTCTGTCTGTATGATCCATCCATTGATGTAAGTGGGGTGCTGAGGTCTCCTACTATTATTGTGTTGTTGTTAATTTCTCCATTTAGGTCTGTTAACAGTTCCTTTATATAGTTTGGTGCTCCTGTGTTAGGTGCATATATATTGATAAGTGTTATGTCCTCTTGGGTTAAGTCCCTTTTATCATTATATACTGCCCCTCTTTGTCTCTCATTGTGTTATTTAACTTGAAGTCAGCTTTGTCTGATATAAATATGACAACACCTGCTTTCTTTTGTTTGTCATTTGCTTGGAGTATTGTCTTCCATCTTTTCACTCTAAGCCTATGTTTGTATTTAGAATGTAGCTGTATTTCCTGGAGGCATCATATTATTGGGTGTTATTTTTTAATCCATCCAGCTACTCCATGTCTTTTAACTGGAGAATTCAATCCATTTACATTTAGAGTGATTTTTGATATATGAAGACTTAATACTGCCATTTTATCTTTTGTTTTCTGGTAGTTCTATATTTCCATTGTTTCTCTTTCTTTGTATTTCTGACTGTCATTCATTTTGGTGGTTTTCTCAGTTTATTCTTTTTTATGAATTATGGCTCTGCTCTGATATTTTGTTTAGTGGTTGCTGTGAGGTTTGTATAAAAGACCTCATAGATGAGATAGTTCATTTACTGATAGCCTGTTATCTCCATTAACCTAACCAGTTTCCATGTCTTTCCTCTTCCCCTTCTGAGTTATTGTTGTCCCAAATTATTATGTTTTATGTTATGAGTTTGTGATTAAGTTTAAGTGTTTATAGTTACTTTGATGCTTTCTTTCCTTTTACTGTTTAAGTTATAATTACATATTTGCTGTTCTAAAAGAGAGCTGAAGTTTTCTGATTTTGTCTATTTATGTCCTTGCTCAAAGCTTTCTAGACCTTTATCTTTTGTTTAAGGTATGAGGGCATCCTTGATCATTTATTTTAGGTGAGGTGCAGTGGAGATGAACTCCCTCAGCTTTTGATTATCTGGGAAAGCTTTTATTTCTCCATTGTATCTGAATGATACTTTTTCTGGATAAAGTAGTCTTGGATAAAGGTTTTGTCTTTCAGTATTTTGAATATACCATTCCATCCTTTCCTAGCCTGTAAGTTTTCTGCCGAGAAATCTTCTGAAAGCCTGATAAGGTTTCCTTTGTGGGTTATTTTTTCTGCCTTGCTGATTTTAATATTTTTTCTGTCACTGACTTCTGCAAGTTTTATTATTATATGCCTTGGAGAAGGTCTTTTAGGGTTGATGTAATTAGGAGTTCTCAGCCATTACTTCTTTCAACAAGTTCTCCTCTCCTTTCTCCCCCTCATCTCCCTCTGGAATACCTATAATACTTATGTTGTTTTTACTAATCAAGTTGGGTATTTATTGAAGAATCCCTTCATTTTTTAAAAAATCTTAGTTCTCTCTCCTCTCCTATGTGAAGTATTTCTATATTTCTATCCTCTAAATCACTGATTCTTTCCTCCATAACACCGGTTCTATTTTTTAAGGATTCTAGATTATTTAGAATTAAATGGACATAAGGCAAACAGGACAAAAGCAGACATATTTTATTTGGTAAATTTGACATGTATGTGGGAGTCCTCACAAGAAGAGTGAAGACCCAAAGAAATGGCTAAGCCTCAGTGCTTATATACTATGTTGAACAAAGAGTGGCAATTGTACGAAAGTAACTAAAGGGAGACTAAAGGCAGACAGGAGATATTTTAACATGATGAAAAAAGCCAGATGTGTGGCACAAAAATAATAGGATATTGTATTTCGACCCACAACATTTTGGGACCCACAGTTGTTGAATAACCAAGATCAGTAAAAGCTAGGTGTCTGAGAAAAAAGTACGTGGGTGTTTGTAGCCTGGAGTCCATCTTGGTGAGGATGACCATGCCCAAGTTGCCCACCACTTAGATCACATAGATGATGAAGAAGACCCCAAATAATGGAGCCTGCAGCTCAGGGCAGTTTGTGATTCCCATGAGAATGAATTTGTTCAGCACTGTTAGATTGTGTTTTTCCATCCAGGTTTATTAGAAAACCTATTCTGAATGGATGCATCATTATAGTCAATAGATTTTATGTATTATCAACTGGGTGATGTTTTAGTATACAAAGGTAGTATATATAAAATACATCCAAACTTTCCAGTTTAGGATATTTGAAAATATACCCAACTCCCATATATTAAAGTATATTTGGAGATAGAAAGAGATATGGAATTAGATCAGTGGCTTTCAACTGGAGTGATTTTACTCCCCAAAGAACATTTTCCAACGTCCAGAGTCATTTTGGTTGTCACAACTGGGAGTCGAGGTGCTACAGATTTCTAAAGGTTAGAGGTCAGTTAAGCTGCTAAACATCCTACAAAATCCTTTATCTAGCCCATAACAGGAATCAGCCAATAATAACTATAGTGACAGGGGTGAGAAATGCTGATTATATAAATATGGATAAATAGATAAAGATACACAGAAATGAATAGTAAAGTAAAAACGAAAACAAGTTAAAACAAAGTTAATACATTAGGTATTTGATATATGGATGATTTTTATTACACTATTATTTAAAGTTTTCTTTTTATTATTTATATGATACAATCACATAATGACATGTATAAAATGCATTAATAATATGATGGCATACACATGTCAATTATATAATAAAAATTTCAAACCGCAAATTCCCAAAATGCATAAAACCCACACTAAAAACCTAGTCCTATGAAAGATCTTATGACTACGAGTGGTTCTGGCTAAAAAGTTAGCACACTTGACAGATATTAGACAGGAGTATGAATAAGTGAAGCATAGCAGATCACTGTGGGAATTATTTTTGTTTATATGATGAAATATACAAGGAGGTATATGTATGTACATTTTCTGTTGTACCTTTATTTACAATATATACAAAGGGGTAATTTGGGCAAATAATGTAAGTTATGTAAAACTCTTTATTCTCATATATAAAACTAACATTTCCTTTTGGAGCTGTTGGGAAGTATAAACGAAGATTCAATGATTCGATGGGTCCATGTTACCTGGAAATAATTCTTGAATGTCAAATACATAGTGTTTTTTTTTTTTTTTTTAATGGTGATGGTAACTTATCTGAAAGAGGTTTTCTTTACATCTATATGTACTTTCTCTGGACTGTGATGACTTCTTTGTCACAGCTGTAGTGATGAATAGGTGAAGAACTGGTCAAGGAGGATGTAATACATGCAGCTCATCCCAGTCCCTACCCCACCTCCTATTCTCTAAGTTTGAATAATCAAATAGTTATTCTTTTGGATTATTTATCTTCTAATTTTATTATCTATTTTAATATGTTATTTTGATATAAATTTCCTTAAAATATTATTCTTCCCCTTGGGGCATTTTCACTAAAATTGAGATATACTAACTTGTATGTATCAAATCAATTGCATTTTACCATACAAGACTATGGGAGTGTGATGAAATTTGAGCAAATTGAGAGAAAAAGAGGTCAATGGCAGTGGTTTTACATAACGAAGTGTCATAAAAATTCTCTTTGGATTAAGGGATACAATAAAGAAAAAAAATGTTGGCAGTCATTAAGACATACACCACCATGGAAACAAAATAAAATTCTACACTAAGTATGAGATATTCATGGATTCCTAGATGTGATTTGAAATCTTTCTGCATATTAAACCCACAGGAACTCCTGCAAACTATAATATAGCACATAATGCAGATAAACGTGTGTAATCACATAAAATGTATCTAAATATCTTAAAAGCCCACATATAAAAAATTATACTGGAGTAGGATGTGGATACCATGTTAAGATAAAGATTAGTTTTACTATAAAAAATTGTGGACATCAATGATTTTGTTTTAAAAAAGAATAAAATTATACTGTTTACACTAAAATTGCAAGTTAGGAGTCTCCAAGTGAGCTATAAGCAGATAAAAACATACGATTTTACAACATTAAATATAAAGGTAATAACATGTAATTTACACTTAACTCCCTTAAAATGTTGCCTACAATTTTGTGACCTCCTGATAGCCTGCACTGCCCTGATGCACACATCTTTTTTTACATTAGCAATATGGAAATGTTTATCAGTAGATAGTAATATTAGAGAAATATTCAGTAAATGGAATGAAAAGCAGTATAAATCTTATTTATTATTTTGTGTGTGTGTGAGGAAGATTAGCCCTGAGCTAACTGTGTTGCTAATCCTCCTCTTTTTGCTGAGGAAGATTGGCCCTGGGCTAACATCCGTGCCCATATTCCTCTACATTTTATGGGACGCCGCCACAGCATGGCTTGACAAGTGGTATGTCAGTGCGCACCAGAAATCCGAACCTGCGAACCTCAGGCTGCCACAGCGGAGAGCGCACTTAACTGCTACACCACCAGGCCAGCTCCTATAAATCTTATTTTTTGTTTGTGTTTGCTTTATTTTGTTTTCCTTTACAATCATGGAAGGTACCAATCATGATAAGTACCAATTTTCCTGGATGGTAAAAAAATATAAAAGCATTTCCTCTCACCAGTTTTGGAGTTCTATGGAAAGAACAAAATTGCTTTTTCACAGTTTACTATCAAAAAGTTGAATATTTAATTTTTATTTTTTTAAAGCTATGCTTTTTGAGATAATTATACCCGCTTTCTGTCAAGTCTCATTGGAAATGAAGAACATGTTGAACGATCATTGCACCATTACCATAAAACTGGGTGCTTAAAAGTCTCCTAATATCCAAACAATGTTTTTCACATCTCAGTATGAGGTGGCAACTCTTGTTTTCCTCATCACGATAACAGGTAATAATTATATTTACACATTTATTTAAATAATCATTAAGAGTTATTTTTTAGGGATCACAAAAGGAGCCTAGAGTTACTACATAAGTATTTGGAAGGACGTCAAAAGGAGAGACTGAATATCCACAGTTTCTTCATTTTGCCAATTTTTAAAATTTCTTGTCTCTTTAATTGTGCTTCATTTGCTCTCAGTTTTGACCTCCATTAGAGATAAAAAATCGTTCACATAAAACACAAATATTTCATAAACAGTATGATAACGAAGCTTCAAAGATTCATATGAGCATTTAGGCTCTCAACCCATGTGAAAATATTCAAAAAATTAATATGAAGAATCAAGGAGAGAGTTTCTATTCCTATTCAAGCGTTATGGTCATTAGAAAGCAAAGAGAGCTGAATCATGCATGATTGCATTTTGCTATGTCTGTGCCACGGAATTAAAGTGGAACTTTGCAAATGTCACTGAAATGTTGTGGATATTGATAGCATAAGGCACCACCTGAAATATTCTATGGATTTTACCTGTAATAAGCTCTCTGTCTTGACTCTCACAAGTGTTTCTTAAAATAGCATATTGAGAACAATTTATGAATTTTTTCACCTTTTGAGACTCTCCCTGAGGAGATGCCAAGTGATTTCACGATTGTCCCTGAAGCATTTGAAATCTTAACAGGATGTAAACGCGGGGTGTGTTTATTAATAGCCCAGTACAATTTGTATTTACCGGCAAGTGAGTTAGATTTATTTGTTTACTTGTGTATTACATTCTTACCTTTTACTCTTGATTAACTTTTCTTCCCCACTTTGATGATTAATTTTTGTATCCATGTGGCTAGGTTTAGTGCCAGTTGTTTGATCAAACATCAGTCTAGATGCTGCTGTGAGGCTATTTTTTAGATGTGATTAACTTTTTTTGTTTTTTCTTTTTGGTGAAGAAGATCAGCCCTGAGCTAACATCTGTGCTAATCCTCCTCTTTTTGCTGAGGAAGACCGGCTCTGAGCTAACATCTATTGCCAATCTTCCTCCTTCTTTTCTTCCCCAAAGCCCCAGGAGATAGTTGTATGTCATAGTTGCACATCCTCTTTCTTGCTGTATGTGGGACGCAGCCTCAGGATGGCTGGAGAAGCGGTGAGTTGGTGCATGCCCGGGATCCGAACCCAGGCCGCCAGAAGCACAGCACGCACACTTAACCACTAAGCCACGGGGCCGGCCCATAGATGTGATTAACTTTTAAATCAGTAGAATTTGAGTATAGCTCATTTCCCTCCAGAATGTGGGTGGGCCTCATCCAATCAAGAGCAAAGACTGAGGTACCCTGAAGAAAAAGGAATTCTGCCTCCAGGCTGCATGATAGAAATTCTGCTTCAATTTCCCACCTTTGTACTCAAGACTACAACATCAACACTTGCAGTCTGCAGCATGCCCCACAGGTTTCTGCCCTGTTAGTCCCCATAATTGCATTATATCAATCCTTAAAATTTCTCTCTCTAATTATATATAAATTTCCTATTGATTCTGTTTCTCTGTAGTACCTTGACCAATACAACTATATAGGGATCTGGATTAATATATTTTATCTATACAACAAGCCTGTTAGTATTCCTTTGGTTCTAAAATGGTCTCCTCAAGTGGATGACCCAATGGAGACATATTTAGTCACTCTCCCACTGCATCCTCTAAAAGAATTAAATGAAGTAATAATAATAATTTCTGTACATGTAAGATGTTGCTTTCTTCATTTTTTTTTTCTTTTTTGACCATAGCGGGAAGAATTAGTTACTCCTATATCTCATTCTCATTTCATAGTAAATTGTCATCATCTGTCTGTCTAGGACTTCTCTTTCATTATATTTGCCTTCACTGCATTTCAATATTTCTTGTTTTTCCATCATGTCCAATACTCACTTCAATGTGTCTTGTCTACCTTGTGCACATGTATTCTACTGTGCTTGATATAAGCCCAGCATAGTCAATATATTCTGCAATAATGTGATATTTTGTGTGCATATGTGTTATTGAGCTGTAAATTGTACTGTTGAGTTTAATTCACTTTAATTATTTGTGATATATCCATGTTGTGACTTTTTTTTGCTTCTTTCTTCATTACAGTCAAAAATATATAAAAATTTTTATAGATCTTGTCTTTATGTGTAGATCTTTTGGTCTTTTTCAAAACTCAGCTATCACTAACACTACTACAACGTACATTCCAACAGAAAGCCTTAATGGATCTCTGCTTCTATGACAGGAGCATAAATTATGTTCTCTTGTTAATTATTGACTTTTCCCATTGTTTTTGGTTTGATTCTTGGCATGTTTAGAAATTAAATAAAACATTTTATTGAGGCATCATTGAAAATAATAAACTGCACATATGTAAAGTGTAAATTTGATAAGTTCTAATATATATATGCATCCAAGAAACAATTAAAGCAATCTAGATAATGAACATATCCATCACCCCTAAAGTTTCTTGATGTCTACATAACAATTCCATTCTACTGCTTCTTGCCTTACGCTAACCCAGAAAACCTTAGATGTTATTTTTTAACCTTTATTTTGAAGTAACATGGAATTACCACAGGTTACATTAAAAATTACAGAGAGTTCCTGTGTCCCACCTAGTTTCCCCATAAACTTGCATAAATACGGTACAATATCACGACCATGAAGTTAACATTGGTACAATCTACTATGTTCAGACTTCACCAGTTTTGCATGCATTTATTTGTATGTTTGTGTATATATAGTTATATGTAATTTTATCATATGTGCACATTTGTGTACTTGCCACAACAGTCAACATACCAACGTATTTCATCACCACAATGGTCCCTTATGTCCTTCCTATATAGCCCTTCCCTTCTCTCATTCCCTGGTCTTTACTCAATCACTAATCTGATTTCCATCACCATAACTTTATCTTTTGAAGAAAGTTTTATGAAAGAAATACATTTGTAAGAAAACGCCATTTGTAACCTGTTGTGATTGGCTGTTTTTACTCAACATAGTTCTCTTGAGGTCCGTCCATGTTTTTGTATTAATTGTTTGTTCTTTTATTATCACTGTGTAGTATTTCATGGTTTGGTGATAGTTTGTTCAACCATTCACCCATTAAAAGTCATTTGAGTTGTTTCCAGTTTTCAACTATTACAAATAAAGCTTCTATAAACATTTTCACAAAGGTAATTGTATGAACATAAGTTTTCATTTCCCTGCTGTGAATGTTCGAGTGTGATTGGTAGGTTGTTTTAAACCTAATGCAGTCCAACTCATCAATGTTTACTTTTATAGACTGTGCTTTGATATGATGTGTATAAACTCTTCACTAGCTCTGAGCTAGGTCCTAGATATAGAATTTTCCCTATGTTCTTGTCTAAACCTTTTATAGTTTTATGTTTTACGTTTGCCTTCTATTTTGACTTAGTTTGAGTTGTATAAGGTTTAGGTCAACATTATTTGTTTATTTGTTTTTCCTATGGATGTCCAATTACTCCTACACTATTTTTAAAAAGGCTATTCTTCTTTTATTGAATTACCATTTTACATTCATGAAGAATTAATTTGACTTTTGTGCAGTCTATTTCCACACAAAATAGGTTCTTGGTTCTATTCAATTGATTTCTGTGTCGATCTTTCTACCAACGCCACACAGTCTTGATTACTGTATCTATATTGTAAGTCTCGGCATGGTGTAAGATCTTTCCTTCCTTATTATTCCACATTTTCAAATGTGTTTTAGCCATACTAGGTCCTTGCCCTTTCATATAAATTTTAAAATAAACTCATCTATATCTGCAAAATATCTTGCTGAGATTTTAATTGGGTTTGAATTAAACTTATAGATCACTTTGGGAAGAACTGATATCTTTATTATATTTAGTCTTCTAATCTATGAACTCACTATGTCTACCTATTCATTCAGATCTTTGATTTCTTTACTCAGCATTTTGCACTTTACACCATACAGATCCTACACATTTTTTCTCAGTTTATTCATAAGTATTTCATTATATTTGGGTGATTTACATGCTTACTTAGTTTCTACCTAAGTAATTCATTATACTTGGGGTAATCTTGAATGGTATTTACATATATATTTTTTAAATTTTATTTCTATGTATTTCTATATATACATTTTTTTTTAATGTGAAACCCATCATGTATTTCTGGGGTAAATAAACCATTGTGAATTATTGTTTTTAGATATTGTTAGATTTAATTGGCTAAAATTTTGTTTAGAATTTTTGAATATTTGCTTAAGATTGCTATTATGTTGTTTTCTCTTCTTATAATGCCTTTGTCGGCTTTTTATATCAGAGGAAAGCTCTCCTGGTAAAGTTGGGAAATATATCTCCTCTTTAGTTTTCTGAAAGCATGTGTAGATAATTGGTTAATTCTTTTCCCCTAAATATTATGTAGCATTCCCTAGTCAAGTCACTTTGCTTGATTTTGGGGAGGAAGAGAGTTAATGTTAATACAGATTTCCTATATGAGATCTTCATTTTTCAATTTTTTATAGTGTGTTTCTTAGTGTCCATGTACATTATTATATATATATACACACATATATAATACACCCATAATTATCATACTAACCTAAAGCACAGATTGTTTTTTTCATAGACAATTTTAGTGTCAGTAAAGTTTCTTTTGTATTTTTCTTATTCTAATTTTTATTAATCTTTTTAAATCATTATTGTATTATGTATTAAATTTTATTAATCTTCAAAATATTCTATCAAAAATTTCAGTTGTATACCAATTCCTGATTTTTTAACATTTTTGTATCCTATGGAAAAATAAAAAACTTCATGAAAAAACTTATATGTCTACTTAGTAATGAAATAGAGAATAACCTTCAAAATGAATGAGATATCAACATTTTTATAAATCTCACTATATTTTGTTCTCTTTTTGGTATATTATTTGATGGACATCAAAAGGTACACCAAGATTAACTTGAGAAAGTGGATATTGGGTTAACTTTAGTCATAGTTTAATTTTTTGAAATTCAGATTTTAGAGGTTTTTACCTTCTAAAAATAATAATTATTCACTGAAGATATTTTCTGGAAAATATACAAGCAATAAATATTAAATTAAACATTTTAATAATACCAGTAGCCACTAATAACTAGTATTAACATTTCACCATTACAGTATTCCAAATACATTTTCTAGGAAACAAAAATAATTTCTTATATTTGTATATGCATAGTTCATACTTACCTATATGGTTTTTTGATAATTAATAAATCAAATGTATAAACTTTTTAGTAATATTAATCTTCACCTGAATATATACATATAATTTATTTTGTTCCAATGACTTTTTTTTTTCAAATTTGATCAACTACGTGAAAAATTGTATTCTGTGACAGTGGACAAAGAAAGCTGTTGACTCCCTCTATGATGTAAATAAAGTTCCACGAATGTTATAAATACTAGAATTAAACAAAAAACATGGAGGAATTTAGGGAGGGTTTAGAGGGAGTTTGTCTAGAAGACATAAAATGTATATAAATTATACGTATCATACCACACTTTCACTAGAAATATAGCGTAGACCAAAACACAAGACTATCGCCTTTCATTTCTTAAAAGAGAAATTATGGAGTCACTGCAGTGAAACAATGGAAACTAATCAAAATATATTACACACTCATATGAAAGAAATTTGAGGAAAGTTAGCAACATGAAAGAGAGACAACAAACGTAGCTCATCAGAGTAGACTTCCTATGCAGAGATATAGAAAAAATAAGGACATAAAATTAAAACAAGAATTACTTTTGTTTTTCAGAGAAACAAGGAAAAGTAGCAATCCATCACACAAAAACAGACATTTAAGAATTGAGATCAAAATGGTAGGAAAAAAATGAAAACTGTAAGCTTCATGGAAGACCTCAAGAAATTTATCTTAATTGACATATTCATTGTTACAGAAAATTGGACTGATTTAGACAAAATTAGACACATTGCAGGCTTTCTGAGCAGCTGAAATGCCAAGTGCATTGAGTTAATGGACTCTCTAGAGCTCATATGTGAAATAATGGCACTGATGAGAAAAGAACAGGACCCTAAGATCCCCTGGGGGAATGGGGGCATTTGAGCAAGTTCACATGACTGTCGACTTCTAATCATCGTATAAAATGAGCCTCCTTGAAACTGCAATCAAGTTTGACCTTAACACACCTCATAGAAGAGTATGAAGACTAAAATACAGAAACGTACTTACACAAAAACACACACACATACACAGATGCACGTAGAAATTAGAACGTTTATTGTAACGGTTGAGAATAATGCAAGGGTCATGTGAACTTCCCTTCTGTACCTCTTATTTTTTCTCACTCCCACACAGCATATCCACTCTCCTTAACTGCTCTTATGGTCTATAGTCTCTAACCCATTCTACTGTACTATAAAATGCACTTAATTATTATGCTTATATTTCCTCTCTTCCTCTCAGAGACGGAAAAGATTTTTCTTGTTTTTTTTTTTTTTTTCCACTACATTTAGATGTGTGACTGGCATGTAGAAGGATGAACCTATTTGGCTTTGCTTTTCCCTCTGAAGGGAGGTCCCTAACTTAATTTATAGAAATAACATTGGACAATGAACCTTAAGAAAATATACTGCATGGTTTTCCCACATCTTTTGTAGTGAATATTTTACATCTTTATTCCTCAAACTATAGATCAAGGGATTCAACATGGGGATAACCAGGCTGTAAAATATGGAGGCCACTTTATCAGTGTCAAGGGAATGGCTAGACTTGGGCTGCACATACATAAATATCAAAGTCCCATAGAACACTGTGACCACTGTCAGGTGGGATCCGCAGGTAGAAAAAGCCTTACATCTACCCTCAGCAGAGTTCATCCTGAGAATGGCTAGAAGGATAAGCAGATAAGACACAAGAACTATCAGAAGGGAGAAAATCAAATTAAAAGCTGATAAAATCAGAATAATCAATTCAATTTCATGTGTATTTGAGCAGAGCAAAGATAACAAAGGGAGACCATCACAGTAGAAATGATGGATGACATTGTAGCCACAGAAAGACAAACTAAAAATCTTTATGGTGATTAGAAGAGAAACAAATGTGCTGTAGAGATAGGGGATAACCACCAGCACCTGACATAACCTTTGGGACATGATGACTGTGTACAGCAGAGGGTTACAAATGGCCACATAGCGATCATAGGACATTGCTGACAGAATGAAAAGTTCACTAAGAATGAACATGTTGAAGAAAGCCAGCTGTGTGGCACAAAAATAATAGTAGATTGTATTTTGATCCACAACAAAACTTACTAACATTTTGGGCCCGACAGTTGTTGAATAACCAAGATCTGTGAGAGCCAGTTTTTTGAGGAAGAAGTACATCGGGGTTTGTAGCCTGGAGTCCATCATGGTGAGGATGACCATGCCCAAGTTGCCAATCACTGAGATCATGTAGATGACAAGGAAGAGCCCAAATAATGGAGCCTGCAGCTCAGGGCGGTCTGTGATTCCCATGAGAATGAATTTGTTCAGCACTGTTAGATTGTATTTTTCCATCCAGATTGATCAGAAAATGTATTCTGGGTAGAGACATCAATAGTCAACAGTTTTCATGTTGTAAAATATGTTGACTTTTTAGTATAAAAACCTGATATAAATAAAATAAATCCAAACTTACAATTTAGACTCTATTAAAATAATCCACCCTCTGCAAATAAAACATACATATTTAAAAATAGGAATAGAGTTGGAGATTCAGAGAGATTTGTAGTTCTCCATTGGGGAAGATTAGTCCCCTGAATAACATTTGACAATGATTTGAGGCATTTTGGCTGTCACACCTGGAGGACAGTTGCTATTGGCATCTAATGGTTACAGTCCAGTGATGTTGCTAATTATCCTACTATATTAGGGTAGCCCCCACAAGAAAGAATTATACATTTTGTATATTGGCATTATACAAAATGCCAATAGGGCCATGATGGCAAACCCTGATCTATGTATAGATATAGATACAGATAGATAAAAATGTAGATAAAGGAAGCAAAATTTAAAAAATGATATAAACTGTATGTGGTAGTTTTAGAGATGACTGTCAAACTTTTCTGTTTTCTTTTATGACAATTACATGATTACATTTACAAAATTACAATCACATAATATGACATAATACATATGTTAATTACATCATATTATTTTAAAATCCAAATTCTTATTAGGTGCAGAAACATTTAGAAGCCCCTGCTTTAAAACATGTTTATGTGAAAGCCCTTATACCTACAGGTAGTACAGGAGGAAACAATGAATACACTTGACCAATATTGGACAGAGGTGTAAAAATAACAGAATTCTAACAGATCATAGTATATCATTTTTCTTTTATAGAAAAACATTCCATGAAATGCACATAGGTTGATACAGTCTCTGCTATCCCTACATTTTTAGTGTATACCAGGGAGTACTTCGAGCAAATGTTGTAAGTTATCTTAATCTACTTATACACATCAGCAAAACCAACTGTTTCTTGCGGGGTTGTTGAGAAGATACGTGAGAATTAAACATTTCAGTGCATTTATGGTACCTGGAAATATCCCTCAAATATCAAGTACACAGGATTTTTTGTGTGTTTCTTTTTAATTTCTTAGTGGAGACAGTATGTTACCTGAAATGGATTATTTAACATATGTACATATAAATTATTTTTGTGTGTCTTAACTCCTTTGTAATGGGTGTGATAATGACAAGACAAAGCAGTGTGTTATCCAGGTAACTGTCCCCAGTGCCCCTCATCACGAGCCAACTCCATGACTATAACTGACTATCAATGCGCTCTTCTTTTGGATAATTTATCTTTCACCTTACTTAAGATATTTAATATAGATTTACCTAAGAAATAACACAGTTCCTCCCCCCCAGGTGCATTTTTATTGTAACTGGCATATACTAAGTTGTTTGTAACACATAAAGTATATTTTGCCATGCATGGATGAACCTATGATGGTATGAGGAAATGAACAAATTGGGAGAAAGTGAGGTCACTGGAATTTGTTTTATATAATAAAGTTTCCCATAAATACTCTTTGGATAAAGAGATTCTCTACTTTATAAAAAATTGGTTTAAAATCACTATATTACACAACAGCATACTGGAAGACAAAATTCACAGATGACATATATGTACATTGTGTGTGTATATATATATATGTATATAGTGTGTGTATGTATATGTAATCCATATATATATATATATGGATTCCAGGATGATATTTTAAATTTAACTGCACATCAAGGCCACAAAGAGCTCCACTATACATTTAAAATGGACATACATAAGTCTAACGAAATAATGATGTACATGAATACCCCTAATAAACCACCAAGTTTAAAACATGCCAGAGTAGAATGAGGATGGCAGGCTAAGGTAAAAAAATTAGTGATTTAAAAAATTGTGAGTATAAGTCCTTCTTTAAAAAAAAAATAGAGAAAGAAAGAAAGAGAATTGACTCTGATTATGAGAAAAATAACAGTGTCAGGCGTCTCTGAGTGAGTTCTAAGAAAGCAAATAGAAAAAATACAATGTTTTTAACACTAAATTATAAACGCGTTTACAGGAAATCCACACTTGCTCACACAAACATTGCTTAAAGAGTTGTGAGCTTATGATATCCTATCCTGCCCCCATGTACACACCTTTTTATGTTAGAAACACTGAACTACTTTTAAAAGAAAATGTTTTAAATCAATGGAATAAGAAGCAATATAAATCTTGTTTAGGTGCAATGATGAAAAGCTATAGAAAACAAATCTCATCGGTAAGTGCCGATTTCCCGTAAGATGAGAGAGGATAGAAGGGCTTTCTCTCACCACCTTTAAACGTCTATAGAAAGCATCAAATCATGTTTTCATTGTTTGCTATCTGTATTGACTATCAGATTATATTTTAAAGTTACACTCTTTGAGAAAATTATATTCACTTTCTGTCAGATTCCACCAGAAAATGAACATAATATCCGTTGTACCATCACCATAAAACCGGGTACGTAAATGTCTCCTAACATCCAAAAATTTCTTTTCATATCTCAAAGTAAGGTTGAAATTCCCTTTTGTTCGTCAAGAGATCAGAAAAAAATTCACATTTAAATGTTGAATTAAATATGTATTATCTATTAGTTATTACTATATTTTTGAGAAGAGAATAAGAAGAGCCTAGAGTCACTAAAAGACTAAGGATTTGGAGGGACATCAGACTAGAAATTGAATACCTGTAGCTTCATAATTCTGCCATATCTATATTTTTTTCCATTCTTCACTTTTTAGTTAGGCTTTCTTGACTCTCAATTTCGACCTCTATTATTCATATGAATAAGCATTTTATAAACATAGATGTTACATAAGCAATGTGGTGCTGGCTTCTCAAATACTCTTAACAGTATTTTTGAAAATATTTTAACAATCTGATAAAAAAAGAACAATCTTACTCTGCTAGTGCATTATCATAGCAGAATGCATGCAGAAGTGAATCATAAATCCTAATATTTTGCTATGCTTTGCCGTAGAATAAAGGTGTTATCTTGCAAATGTCACCCAGACCATTTGAATATTGGTATAATACAGCACCATATGAAATAGTCTACCTGCTTACTTGTCATGAAACCTCTGTCTTGGCTCCTCAGCGTGTTTCATAACATGGCACAGCGAGAACAATTTACGGATTCTTTTTCTCCCTCTGAGACTCTCCCTGAGGGGGTGCCAAGCAATTTCATGATTGTCCCTGAAGCATTTGAAAGCTTAACAGAATGCAAAGGAGGGGGTATATTTATTAATATTCCAGAACAACTTGTATTTACCAGCATGTGAGTTAGATTTGTTTGCTTATGGATTACATTCCTACCTTTTACTCTTAACTTTCTTCTTTACCCACTTTGATAATTAAATTTGTGTCCACAAAGCTAGGCTACAGTGCCCAGATTTTTGGTCAAGCATCGGTCTAGATATTGCTGTGAAGATATTTTTTAGATGTGATTAATATCAAAGATATTGGCCTATAATTACTCGTTTTTGTGTTGTTCTTCTCTGGTTTCGGTATCAGGGTAATTTTGGCCTCATAAAATGAGTTAGGAGTCTTCCTGTTCTCTTCAATGTTTTGGAAGAGTTTGAGAAGGATAGATATTAAATCTTTGCATGTTTGCTAGAATTCACCAGAAAAGCCATCTGGCCCTGGACTTTTGCTTTTTGGGAGATTTTTGATTACTGTCTCAATCTATTTACTTGTCGTTTGTCTATTCAGATTCTCTACTTCTTTTGGATTCAGTTTTGGCAAGTTGTATGATTCTAAGAATTTATGCATTTCTTCTAGGTTATCCAATTTGTTTACATTTACATTTTCATAATATTCTCCAATAATCCTTCATATTTCAGTGGTATCTGTTGTAATTTCTCCTCTTTCATTTTTGATTTTATTTATTTGAGACTTCTCTCTTTTCTTCTGTGAGTCTGGCTAAGGGTTTCTCAAATTTGTTTATCTTCTCAAGGAACCAGCTCTTAGTTTCATTGATCTTTTCTATTGTCTTTTTAGTCTCTATTTCACTTATGCCCACTCTGATTTTTATTATTTCCCTCCTTCTACTGACTTTGGGCTTCATTTGTTCTTTCTTTTCTAATTATTTTAGGTTTACTGTTAGATTGTTTATTTGAAATGTTTCTTGTTTCTTGAGGTAGGCCTGTATTGCTATAATCTTCCCACGTAGTACTGCTTTTGTTGCATCCCATATGTTTTCATATGTTTTGTTTTCATTTTCACTTGTCTCTAGGTATTTTTTGATTTTCCTTTGATTTCCTCATTGATCCAATAGTTGTTCAGTAGCGTGTTGTTTAGGGTCCACATATTTGTCACTTTTCCAGCTTTCTTCCTGTAGTTGAATTCTAGTTTCATACCATGGTGTTTGGACAATATGTTTGATATGAATTCAATCTTGGTAAATTTATTGAGGCTTGCTTTGTTTCCCGATACATGGTCTATCTTTGAGAATGTTCCATGTGAGCTTGAGAAGAATATGTATTCCACTGCTTTTTGATGAAATGCTCTATAAATATCTATGAAATCCATTTGCTCTAGTGTTTCACTTAATGCCAATTTTTCCTTGTTAACTTTCTGTCTCGGTGATCTAGCCATTGTGGGGTGTTAAAGCCCCCTACTATTATCATGTTGCTGTCAACTCCTCCTTTTAGGTTTGTTAATAGTTGCTTTATATACTTTGGTGCTCCTATGTTAAGTGCAAATATATTAATAAATGTTATGTCTTCTTGGTGGAAACTCCCTTTTATCATTATATAATGTCTATCTTTGTCTCTTGTTAACTTTTTTGGTTTGAAGTCTATTTTATCTGATACAAATATGGTTACACTCTCTTTCTTTTGGTTGCCATTTTCTTGGAGTATCATTTTCAATCCCTTCACTCTGAGCCTATGTTTGTCTCTAGAGCTGAGGTGGATCTCCGGGAGGCAGCATATTGTTGGGTCTTGTTTTTCGATCCATCCAGCCACTCTGTGTCCTTTGATTGGTGAATTGAATCCATTTACATGTAGTGATTATTGATATTTGAGGGCTTAATACTGCCATTTTCTCTTTTTTTTTTTCTGGTTGTTGTATATTTCCATTTCTTCTTTTTCCTTTTATTTCTATCTACTATTTCAGTTTGGTGGTTTTCTGTGATGTGTTTCTTGTTTTCCTCTTTTTTTTTTATGTTTTGTGACTCTGCTCTGATTTTTTGTTTTCTAGTTACCATGAGGTTTGCATAAAAGATCTCAGAGAGGAGATAGTCCTTTCTCTGCTGACGTCATCTTACTTCCATTAGCCTATGCAAGTTCTGTCCTTTTCCTCTTCCCCATCTATGTTTTTGTTGTCACATATTATCATTCTTTGTGTATTGTGAATGTGTTACCAAATTGAAATGGTTATAGTTATTTTTGATGTTTTCTTTCCCTTTATCCTTTATGTTATAATTATATGTTTACTAATCTATTCTGATTTAGAGCTGCAATTTTTTGATTCTGTCTGTCTTTTTACCTCCTTGCTCAAAGCTTTGTATTCCTTTGTCTTTTTGTTTCAAGTAGGAAGAATCCTTTCAACATTTCTTGTAAGGCAGGTCCAGTGGCAATGAACTCCCTCAACTTTTGTTTGTCTAAAAAAGCCTTTATTTCTTCTTCATATCTGAAGGATAACTTTACTCGGTAGAGTATTCTTGGCTGATAGTTTTTGTCTTTCAATATTTTGAATATATCATTCCACTCTCTCTTAGCCTGTAGAGTTTCTGCTGAGATCTGCTGACAGCCTGATGGGGGATCTTTTGAAAGTTATTTTCTTCTCTCTGGCTGCCCTTAATATTATTTCTTTGTCTTTGATTTTTGACAGTTTTGTGCTTTGGAGAAGGTCTTTTTGCATTGAGATAATTGGGAGTTCTATTAGCTTTATATACTTGTATATCCAGTTTCTACCCAGGTTTGGGAAGTTCTCGGCTATTATTTCTTTGAATACGCTCTCTGCTCCTTTCTCCCTCTCTTCTCGTTCTGGGATACACATTATCCTTATGTTGCTCTTCCTAATTGATTAGGATATTTCTCATAGAATTTCTTCATTTTTTTAAAATCTTAGTTCTATTTCCTCTTTCATTTGAATCATTTTTAGATTTCTATCTTTGAGCTCACTAATTCTCTCTTCCATATGCTTTGTTCTGCTTCCAATGCTTTCTATTTTATTTTTCATCTTATTAATAATGTTCTGCATCTGCAGAATTTCTGTGTGGTTTTCTATTAGAGTTTCAATATCTTTGGTGAAAATTCCTTCTGTTCATTAATTTTATTCCTGAGCTTATTGAACTGTCTTTCTGAGTTTTCTCATACCTCATGGCCTTTCTTCATGACAGATATTTTGAATTCTCTGTCAGTTAGATCACATCTTCTATGACTTCAATTTTGGTTTCTGGGGAGTTTTCATCTTCTTTCTGTGGTACTGCATTACTGTAGTTCTTCATGATGCTCGATGAGTTGTTCCTCTGCCGGTGCATTTGTGGTAGTAATCCCCTTTCTTATTTGGGTAAGGTTTTGGTTACTTTGATTCTGAGCTTCTTCTATTTTTATTTGAGAGCCTGCACTTTCCACCCTTCACAGCCTCTGCCAGAGGTGTTGTCAGTGTCCTCCTTGTGCTGCTTGTGCCTCTGAGGTTGCTGGTGCCTTGCTGCTTACAGTTGCGGTTGTTGCCACAGGGGTCACCAGGCTGTGAGCACCTCTGCTGCTTCTGGGGTCACCTGGGTCTCATGTCCCCCACTGGCTCTCCATGGGCTCGGGTGCTGCTGCCACATGCACCACCTGTGCTGATACTCCCAGGTGTCTGGGGATGCTGACAGCTCTGTTGCCAGGGGTCCTCGGTTCATGGATGTCTCTGCCACTTCCAGGAGCCCAGGGTCTCGTATGAAGCCCCCGCTGCTGGTAAGGCCAATGTCAGGGGTGCTGCCACTGGGATCAGGGTCACAGGTACTGCTGTGGCTCCTGAAGCCTCAGGTTGAAAATGCCACCCACCACTTCTGGGGGAGTGTTAGGGGCTGAGCTGTGAGTGTCATTGCTGCTCCTGCTGCCTCTGGTCTCTGGCACTGGTGCACTTCTGGAAATCTCAGGTCAGGACACCACCGCCACTGCTGGGTATCCGTATTTTGAATGCAGTCCCTCTGCTAGAAGGGCCAATGTTGGAGTTGCCATTGCCAGGGGAGGGGAAAGGGGCTGCTCCCCTAATTCTACTGCCTCCCAGATGTCCAGTCCACCCACCTTCAGATGTATAGATATGTGGATCTCTCATGCATTCTAGTGTGTTATGCAGGGAGTCCCTTGTTTCTCAATCGATATCTGAATGGTTGTAAATTATAGGGGAGACACAAAGGGAAAAACTCATTCTGTCATGATGCTGATGTCACTTATGATTAACATTTAAATCAGTAGATTTTGACTACAGTTAATTTCCCCCCAGAATGTGGGTGGGCCTCATCCAATCTTTTGACAGCCTTAAAGAGTAGAGACTGAGATTCCCACTGAAAAAGGAGTTGTGACACCAGACTGCAATATAGAAATTCTACCTGCATTTCCTTCATTTCTTTGTATTCAAGACTGCAGTATCAACACTCTGCAATATAGAAATTCTACCTGCATTTCCTTCATTTCTTCGTATTCAAGACTGCAGTATCAACACTTGCAGGGCTATCCTGTCCAAAATTTTTGCCCTTGCCAGCCATGACAATTGCATGAGCCAATTCCTCAAAATCAATCTCTCTCTCTCACCATATATATATGGAAGGGGGTGTGTATTCTCCTTTTGGTTTTGTGTCTGTGGATTTCACTCACCAATACAGCCGCATAGGGAAATGTAGTAGTATATTTTCTCTATACAACAGGCTTGTTGGTATTCCTGTAGTTCTAAAATCATCTCTTCAAATAGATGACACAATGGAGATGTATTTAAACACTGTCCTACTGCATTATTAAAATATAAATGAACTAAAATAATAATATATTATATATATAAGATGCTGTTTGTTTTTTTCATTTTGATATTTCTTTTTTTCCCATCATGTCCAATATCCACTCCAATTCTTCTTGTTCATCTTCACAAATGTCCTACTGTGCTTCGTATATGCCCAGATGATTAGTATATTCTGCAAAAATGTAATATTTTGTTTACATGTTTTACTATATTATTTTGCTATAAATTGTATTGTTGAATTCAATTCACTTTAATTATTTGTTATTAATCCATGTTGTGACATTTTTTGCTTCTTTCTTCATTACAGTAAATATTATATAAAAAAAGTCATGAATCTATGCTTTATTGGTAGATATTTTGTCAGTAACCTCAGCTATCACCAATAATACTACAAGAAACAGTCCGATGAAAAGCCTTCAGCTTGCCATGTTAATATGTTGTGAACAAATTCTCCATGAGATACATGTCAAGTATCTCCTTCTGTGTGTGTCTCTATGTGGACGTAGATATAGATATATCTATACTTACATCTACACGTACACCCACATTTATGCACACACACAGTAATGAGATCTCTTGGTAAGAGAAGATATAATATACCAATTAATTTTGTTAAATACTTCATATTGGTTGTACTAGTGAAATCTTCTGCCAGTAAGAGATTTCCCGGATCTTCACATCTATGATAGGAGCCTGTAGTATGCTCTATCTTGTTAATTAAGTATTATTGTAAGTTGTGTGTTTCTATTATTGACTTTTCCCCTTGTTTTTGGTTTGATTTCTTGGCATGTTTAGTAATTAAACAAAATACTTTACTAAGGTATCATTGAAAATAATAAACTGCACATATGTAAAGTCTAAAATTTGATTACTTTTGACATATGTATGAATTGAAAAACAATTTAAATGATCAAGATAACGAACAAATATCCCCCAAATTTTCTTAGTGTCTACGTAGTATTTCAATTCTACTCCTTCTTGCCCCACACTGTCCCAGGCAGCCTTGGATATGCTTTTTAAACTTTGTTTTCAAGTAATTATGGATTTACAGGAAGTTGCAGGAAAAAAGCACAGAGAGTTCCCGTGTCCCACTTAGTTTCCCCAAGTGGTAATAAATGTAATCAATACAGTACATAAATAGAGTATAATATCACAACCGTGAAATTAACATGGGTACAATCCTCTGACTTGGATCAGATTTCACCAGTTTTGCATGCGTTCATATGTGTGTTTGTGATTATATATATATGTGTCTATATAGATATATGCAATTTTGTCAGGTGTGTACATTTGTGTAAACACCACAGTAGTCAACATGCACACCTATTCCATCACCACAAAAGTTTCTTATGCTCTTCCTTTATAGTCACACCTCCTTCCATCCTCTCATTCCCTGGTCTTTAGTCAACCATTAATCTCTTTTCCATTGCTATAATTTTATCTTTTGAAGAATGTTATATAAAGGAAGTGCCATTTGCAAATTTTCTGCAATAAACTGTTTTCACTTAACATAATTCTCTTGAGGTCCATCCATGCTTTTCTATATATCAATTGTTTGTTCCTTTATTAATGCTGTGTAGTATTTCATGGTATTGATGATACAGTTTGTTCAATCATTCACCCATTGAAATACATTTCAGTTGTTTCCGGTTTTCAACTTTTATCAATAAAGCTTCTATAATCATTTTCATAAAGCTTATTGTCTGAATATAAGTTTTCATTTCCCTGGGGTGAGTGTGCACAGGTGGGATTGGTAGATTGTTTTAATTCTGATGCAGTCCAACCTATCAATGTGTACTTTCATAGATTGTGCTTTTCATGTCATGTCTATAAACTCTCCACTAGCTCTAGGTCCTAGATATAAACTTTCCCCAATGTTTTTGTCTAAAGGTTTATAGCTTTACATTCGTTTTCTCTTTTGAGTTAGTTTAAATTAGTTTAAGTTGCATCAGGTTTAGATCAACATTGTTTGTTTGTTTGTTGTTTTTTCCTACGGACATCTAATTACTGCAGCACAGATTTTAAAAGGTTATGCTTCTTTTATTAAATTATCTTTATACCATCATGTATTCATCAAACTATTCCAAGATCTAATTCTGGGCTCACAATTCTATTTCATTGATTTATGTTTCAATCTTTCCATCATAACATACAGTTTTTATTACTGCAGCCATATAGTAAGTCTTAACATGGAGTAGAGTATTTCCTTCCTTATTATTCTACATTTTCAAATGCGTTTTGTTTTTGCTTTTGTTTTTTTAGCTATGCTAGGTCCTTGTCCTTTCATTTAAGTTTTAGTATAAACTCAGCTATATCTACAAAAAATATTACTGGGATTTTAACTGGGCTTTCATTAAGCCTATAGATCATTCTGAAAAGAACTGATATCTTTACTATATTTAGTCTTCTAATCTATGAACTCAGTATGTCTACCAATTCATTCAGATCTTCTTTGATTTATTGAATCAGTATTTTGTACTTTTCAGCATACAAATCCTGTACAGCTTTTCTTAGTTTCTAGTGAAGTATTTCATTAATTGTGGGATGATATTTAATATTTTGGCTTATTGAAATATATATATGTATCTGATTGATATTTGTTTGTTGAACTTGTATCCAGTCACCTTACTGAACTCACTCACTTGTTCTAAGTTCTTTTGTTTGTGTGCATGGATTTCCTGAGATTTTCTATTGGATATTATGTTGTTTACAAATAGGGACAGCTTAGTTTCTTCCTTTCCAAGCTATATGTCTTTTATATTCTTTGTTTGCTGGGAACTCCAGTTTGATCTATTTAGCGTAATTATAGATTTGTTTGTATTTTTCGGGGTAAGTGTAATTATAGATTTTTCGCTTTTTTTAGTCTGGTGTCTTACACTCAGCATAATTATTTTGAAAGTCATCCATATTTTTGTGTGTATCAATAATTCATTACTTTTTATCACTGAGTGTTATTCACTTGCTTGAAATCCCACAATTTGTTTATTCGTTCTCAAGTGGATAAACATTAGGATTGTTCCTAGTTTGGGGCTGTTACAAATAAATCTCCTATGGCCATTTGCGTGCAAGCATTTGTAATGAAATATGGTATCATTTCTTGGGTAAATACATGAGAGTGGAATGGCTAAATATTATGTTAGATGCATGTTTAGTTTTTAAGATAGTAATGATTAAACCAAAGGGTTTTCTAATATTTATATCACTTTACTTTTCCATCAGCGATGTATGAAAGTTTCAGTTCCTCTACATATTCATCAACTAGATATTCTGATAGACACTGTTATCTCATTGAGCTTTTTTTTCAGCTTTATTGAGATAAATTGATGTTATATTGTGTAAGTTTAAGGCATACAATGTGATGAGTTGATGTATGTATATATTGTGAAATTATTACCGTGATAGGTTAGTTAACATTTCCATTACCTCACATAATTACCACTTTTTTGTTGTGGTGGTGAGAATATTGAAGATCTGCTCTCTTAGCATCTTTCAAGAATACAACACAGTATTAACTATTGTCAACATAAAATTGAGTTATTAAATCTAATTTCATAAATGAATAATGATGCTGAACAGCATTTTGTGTGTTCATTTGTCATCACCTATGTTATTTGGTAAAGTAATTTTTGAATGTTTGCCTATTCTGGGTGTCTTTTTTTTTTAATTATTGAGTTTTCAGACCCCTTTATATATTGTGGGATCAAATCCTTTATTAGAGATTACTTGAATATACTCTCTCCAAGAAGATTGCTTGGTTTTATAACATCTTAGAGGATCTTTTGAAGACCAGAAGATTTAAATTTTGATGTTCTCAAATGTATCAAATTTTTACTTTATCAGTTAGTTTTGGTTTTGGTGTTGTTTCTAAGAAATCTTTGCATAACCCAAGGTCATGAAAATTTTCTGCTGTATTTTTTGCTAGAATTTTTAGACTTTTAGGTATTACATTTACATCTATGGTCCGTTGTTTATGAATCTTTGAATGGGTTATGAATCAATGTTCATTGTTTTGCACATGTATATTTAATTATTCTGAGACCCTTTGTTAGTAAATTTCTCTTTTCTCCACTGAATTGCTTTTTGCCTTTGCTTTTGTGGAAAATTAGCTAGTCATATATATGTGGGTCTATTTCTGGACTATCAATGTTTTTTTCATTGATCTATTAGTCAATTTTTATGGCAATACCACACTGTCTTGGTAACTGCAGCTCTGGAATAGAAGGAGAACTTGATTAATATTTTCTTAGTGTTTGTAGTACAACTTTTTTCTTCTTTTGATTCAACTCTCCTAGATCTTTTGCATTTCTTTATATATTTTTGTTTCAGTTGCTCTAATTTTACCAAAAAAAAATGCCTACTTGGTTTTTGATATATTTGAGGAAATTTGCTATCTTAACGATATTAGACATTTCAGCAATAAAGATGATACATCTTTCATTTATTTAGATATTTTATTAGGTTCTTTTATCAGTGTTTCCTAAGTTTTAGAGTACAGGATTCCATATACTTATTAAGATTTAACTTTACATATTTTGTAGTTTTGATGCTTTTATAAAACACATTTTAAAATTCCATTTCTCATTTTTCATTGGTAGTATGTGGAAATATACATTATTTTGTATATGGATCTTTCATCCTAAAACTCTGTTAAGTTCACTTTTTTCTTCTAATATTTTTATGGATTTCATTAGATTTTCTATATGTACAACCATATAATCCACTAATAAACAGTTTCACTTTCACCTTTCCAATTTGGATGCTCTCTATTCCTTTTTTTTTCCTTGCCCTATAGAGTTGGAGACAACCTTCAGTACAATGTTGAATAGAAGTAAAAAAACCAATCTACTTGACTTTTTCCTGATCTTATTGAAACTGTACTTTATCTTTTACTGTCTTATATGATGTTAGCTAAAGGATTTTCATTAATGCTCTATATCAGTTGTAGGAAGCATAATTTTAATATTACTTGGTCAGTTTTTATCCTTATTGGAAATTAGAAATTTAAAATGTTCTTATGCATCTATTGAGATGTCATATAATTTTCATTTTTTAGTGTCTTAATATGCTGAACGACATGAATTGAATTTGAATGTTTAGATGAACCACATATTTCTGGAGTAAACCAATCATTGCCCATTACTGTTTTTACATATTGCTAGATTCAATTTGTTAAAATTTTGTTTGGAATTTTTGAATATATGTTCATGACTGGCAATGCTATGTTGTTTTATCTTCTTATAATGCCTTTGTCTGATTTTGATATGGTGGGAAACTTCTCTTCATAACGAAAGTTGGAAAATACACCTCCTGTTCAGTTTTCTGAAAGAATATGTGGACAAATGGTCATATCTTTTTCCTTAAACGGAGTTCTTAGTCAAGGAAAGCTAGATTTGAAAAAGCCACCTGGACGTGATTTTGGGGTGAAGGGGAGTTATTTTTAATACAAATTTTCTATTTGAGATCTTCTTCATTCTTGAATTTTTTCTGTAGTGGTTCTCAGTGTCCGTATTCATGAACAAGTATATATATATTATATTCCCTTATACATGTAAACATACATATACATGAATGACTCTACACACACACACACATATATATTATCCTCTTCTTATCTTCTTATCATCCTCACCTAAAGCATAGATTGTTTTTTACTTACAATCTCAATCTTAATGTCAGTAAAATTTCTTTTGTAGTGTTCTTATTCTAATTATTATTGATCTTTCAAAATCTTTTATTGTATTATACATTAAATTATATTGATCTTCAAAATATTCCATCAAAAATTTCATTTAGAGGGCCAGCCCCAGTGGCCTAGTGGTTAAGTAAGTTCAATGCACTCTGCTTCAGTAGCCTGGGTTCAGTCCCTGGGCATGGACCTACAACACTTGTCAGCAGCGTGCTGTGGTGGTGACCCAAATACAAAATAGAGGAAGATTGGCAACAGATGTTAGCTCAGGGCAAATCTTCCTCAAGCAAAAAGAGGAAGATTGACAACAGTGAATCTTCCTCAATAAAAAAAAAAAAATCAGTTAGTACCAATTCCTGATTTTAAATTTTTATTTTCTATGGAAAATATAAAATTTCTGAAATAGCATATGTCTACTTAATAATGAAAAAAGATAATAAATTTTAAAATGAATTAAATATGCTATCAACGGTTGTAAATCTCAACATATTTTGTTCTCTCTTTGGTTCATTATTTGAGGGACTATCAAAAAGAACATCAAAACTTATTTCAGTAGTGGGATATTGGGTTACGTTTATTCAGTTTATTTTTTCAAATCTAGTAGTAGAGACTTTTACCTTCTTTGATCATAAAAGTCATAATTATTCAGTGAAGATATTTTGCGGATAGTGGATAAGCAAAAATATTAAATTAAACATTTTAAAAATATCAGATGTCACCAATACCCAATATTGACATTTCATTCTATCTCTGTGCAACACATTTTTTCTAGGAAAAAAATAATTCTGTATATATATATATATATATATATACATATATATGTGTATATATATATGTGTGTATATAT
This sequence comes from Ceratotherium simum simum, assembly GCF_000283155.1. The sequence goes on along the minus strand of NW_004454319.1, from coordinate 184,545 downwards.
ATATATATACAAATATATATATACACATAGTTCATACTTAGATATATAATTTTTTCTCAATAAGTGAACAAAAGTCAATTATATAAACTTTTTAGTAATATTTATGCTCACATGAAAATGTACATATAGATTTTTTATTCCAACAAAATAATAATATTCAAATTTGTCTGACTACATAGAAAATTTTATTCCTTGATGGTGGATGAAGAAAGAGTCCAGTTTCTCTATGATGTAAATATAGTCCCATGAATGTTCAAAATACTAAAAATAAACAGAAAAAATGTGGAGGAATTTAGGGAGAGTTAGGAGGAAGTTTTTCCAGAAGACATAACATGAATATGAATTGCTACATATCATATCACACTGTCACTAGAAATATAGTATAGACCAAATCACGGGATTATCTCCTTTTGCTTCCTATAAGGAGAATTATCAAAACAGTGCTGTCAAACAATGAATCCTAATCAAAATATAATACACACTCATATGAACCAAATTTGAGGAAAGTCAGAAGCATGAAATTCAGCCAATGAATCCAATTCATCATAAAGTAGATCACCTATGTGAAAATACAAAAAACATTTAAAGCATGACATTTACACAAGAATTATTTTTGTTTTTCAGGGAAGTAGGGAAAAGTAACAATCTATTACACAAAAATAGACATTTAAGAATCAGGATCAAGCTGGCGAAAATAATTGTAAAAAACTGAAAGCTTCCATTGGAGACCTCAAAAGATGTATCCTAATTGATATATCCACTGTTATAGTCAAATGGGCTCTTTTAGACAAAATTAGATGTAATGCAGACCTTCTGAGTTGCTGAAATGCCAAGTGTGTAGAGTTAATAGACTCTCTAGGGCTCATATGTGAAATAACGGCACCGATGAGTAAAAAACAGGACCTTGATATCCCCACGTGGAATGAGGGCATTTGAACAAATTCAGATGACTGTTGATTTCTAGTCTTCTCACTACAGTGAGCCTCCTTGAAATTATAATCAAGTTTGATCTTAACATACCACATAGAAGAGTATGAACGCTAAATCAGAAGAAATATGCTTGCACAAAAATACACACACATGCACAAATGCACACATAGACACTTGAAAGTTTGTTCTAATGGTTGAGAATAACGAAGAGTCATTTGAACTCCCCTTCTGTACCTATTATTCTTCCTCACTCCCACACAGTGCACCCATTCTCCTTGCCAGCTCTTATGGTGTACATTCCTTAACTCATTCTACTGTGCTATAAAACTTAATTATTACACTTTTATTTCATTTCTCCCCCTCAAAAAGGCAAAGATTTTACTGTTTTGTTTACTAATGTATTTATAGTACTTAGCAGTGCGACTGACACATAGAGGGCAATCTCTAAATATATGATGAACTTATTTGTGCTTGCGTTTTCCTCTTAAAGCACACACAGTAATTCTTAAAGTCATAACCTAATAATTAAGAATCACATTGGGCAGTCAACTTTAAAAAAGATATTATATAACTTTTTTGACAGGCTATGTAGGGCATATTTAACATCTGAGTTCTTCAAACTATAGATCAAAGGATTTAACATGGGGATTACGAGGGTGTAAAATATAGAAGCCACTTTATCAGTGTCAAAGGAATGACTGGACGTAGGCTTCACATATGTAAATATCAAAGTCCCATAGAACACTGTGACCACTGTCAGGTGGGACCCACAGGTGGAAAAAGCCTTGTACCTACCCTCAGCAGATTTCATCCCGAGAATGGCTCTGAGAACGAGCAGGTAAGACACAAGAACTATCAGAAGGGATATCAAATTAATACTTGCTAATATCAGAATAATCATTTCAATTTCACCTGTGTTCGAGCACAGCAATGATAACAAGGGGAGACTGTCACAGTAGAAATGATGGATGACATTGTAACGACAGAAGGATAAATTAAAAAGCTTTATGGTGAATAAAAGAGAAACAAACGTGCTGTAAAGATATGGGATTGCCACCAGCACATGACATACCCTTTGGGATATGATGACTGTGTAGAGCAGGGGGTTACAGATGGCCACATAGCGGTCATATGACATTGCTGAGAGAATAAAAAATTCACTAATAATAAACACAAGAAAGAATGCCAGCTGTGTGGCACAAAAATAATAGGAGATTGTATTTTGATCCATAACAAAATTTGCCAACATTTTGGGTCCCACAGCTGTTGAATAACCAAGATCAGTAAAAGCCAGGTGTCTGAGGAAGAAGTACATGGGTGTTTGTAGCCTGGAGTCCATCTTGGTGAGGATGACCATGCCCAAGTTGCCCACCACTGAGATCATGTAGATGACGAGGAAGAGTGCAAATAATGGAGCCTGCAGCTCAGGGCAGTCTGTGATTCTCATGAGAATGAATTCATTCAGCACTGTTTGATTGCGTTTTTCCATCCAGGTTTATCAGAAAACCTATTCTGGGTAGAGACAAGGGCAGAGTCAATAGCGTTCATGTAGTATAATCTGTTAATTTTTTAGTATACAAAGTTGGAATCAATGAAATATATCCAAACTTACCATTTAGACTCTCATAAAATAATCTACCTCCTACAAATAAAGCATATATATTTAGTAATAGAAACAGAGACAGAGTTGGAGATAGAGATTTGTGGTATCAATGGGGGAAAATTTGTCCCCCAAAAAACATTTGATAATATTTGTAGGAATTTTAGTTGTCACAACTGGAGAAGAGGTGCTACTGTCATATAATGGTTAGAGTTCAGTGATGCTGCTAATTCTCCTGCTATATTAGGCTGGCCCCGACAAGAAAGAATTATACAGTGCAAAATGCCAATAGGCCCAAGGTTGGCAAACCTTGACATACGTATAGATATAGATGTAGAAAGACATAAATGTAGATAACAGAAGCAAAAATGAAAAATCGTAAAAAATTTAGGCATTAGGTTTAGGGGTGTTTGCTAACTTTTCTATTTGTCTTTTATATAATGACAATTACATAATTACCTTTACAAAATTACAATCACATAATGTAACAATACATATGTTAATTATATAACAGAATTTTTAAAATCCAATTCCAATTATGTGTGGAAACATTTAGAAGCCCGTACTTTGAAACATATTCCTACGAAAGTTATTATGCCTATAGGTGGTACAGGATGAAAAAATTAACACACAACCGATATTAGACAGAGGTGTATAAGCAAGGAAAGTCTAAAAGATCATAGTATAGATGACTTGTCTTCATATAGGGAAATATACATAGATGCATATAGTCTCTGCTATGCCTATATTTTTGGTATATGCAAAGGAGTACTTTGGGCAAATGACGTAAGTTTTCTTAGTCTCTATACATATCAGCAAATTCAACTGTTTCTTGTAGGTTGTTGGAAAAATAAGTGAGAATTAAATGTTTCAGTGTGTCTATGGTACCTGGAAATATCTCTCAAGTATCAAGTACTTATGGGTTATTTTATGTGTTTGTTTTTATTTTTCTAGGTGGAGACAATGTGTTACTTGAAACGGATTATCTTTGCATATGTATATATAAATTTTGTGTGTGTGACGACTTCTTTTCAGGAGTATAATGATGAATACATCGAGTGGTGTGTTATCCAGTAACTGTCCCCAGTGTGTCCCCGCCCCATCAGGACCCAACTCCATGACTACAACTGGAACATCAATATGCTGGTCTTTTGTATAATTTATCTTCTTTATTACTTAAAACATTTAGTAAAAATTTACCTAAAACCTAATGTATTTCTTTCTCTCCAGGTGCGTTTTCATTATAACTGACATATACTAGTTTTTTGTCACACATAAAGTATGTTTTGTCGTGGGGGAATCTAGGCTAGTATGACGATACTGAGCAAATTAAGGGAAAGTGAGGTCATTAGAATAGGTTTTATATCATGAACTTTTATAAACATTCCCTTTGGTAAAGAGTTTCTCCACAGAAAAAAATATGTTTAAAATCACCATATTATACAACATCATACTGGGAAGATAAAATACCCAGAAATATTCCACGATGTTAAGTCTCTCTGCACATTAGGTTCATGAAAATTCCTCCACAGTATGACATAGCACTTAATGCCTACGTAAATAAGTATAATGAAATAAAGATGTAGACAAATATCCCTAATAAACCATCAGTTAAAAGAAATACCAGAGTAAAATGAAAATGGCCGGCTAAGGTAAAAGAATTAGTGGGTCAAAAAATCATGTCTATGCTTCCTTTGAAAAAAATAGAATTGATTCTGGCTACAAGGAAAATAGCAGTGTCAGGTGTCTCTGAGTGAGCTCTAAGAAAACAAATAGAAAAATACAGCATTTAAAACATTGAATTATAAATGTGTTTACAGGAAAGCGACACTTTCTTTGTGAGTTTCTGATATTCTACCCTGTCCCCATGTACATAGCTTTCTATGTCAGAAACACTGAACTACTGTTAAGAAAAAATATTTTAAATCAAGGGTGTAATAAGCAATATAAGTCTTATTTAGGTGCAACGAAAAGTTAAAGAAAACAAATCACATTGCTAAGTGCTCATTTCCTGTAAGATGAAGGAGGATAGGGGGTCTTTCTGTCACCAGCATTAGACTTCTATGGAAAGCATCAAATTACCTTCTCATTGTTTACTCTGTGTTGATTATCAGAATATTATTTTTTAAATGAATACTTTTTGAGAATATTATATCTACTTTCTGTAAGATTCCACTGGAAACTGAATATTCTGTACATTGTACCATCACCATAAAACTGGGTACTTCAAAGTCTTCTAAACTCCAAAAATTGTTTTTCACTTCAGTGAAAGGTAGAAACCCCCGTTTGCTCATCAAAATTTCTGAAAAAATTCACATTTATACATTGATTTTAAATTTTCACTAATTATTACAATATTTTTGAGAAGAGAATAAGAAGAGTCTAGAGTCACTAAATGACTAAGGATTTGGAAGTACATCAGACTAGAAAGCGAATAACTGCAGTTTCATATTTCTGCCATAATTTATAAGTCTTTTATTCCTGACTCTTTTGTTAGGCTTTCTCGTCTCTTGTTTTATTTTCTATTATTCATATGATTAAGTATTTATATGAAACATAAATTTTGCATAAGCAATATGGGACTGACATTTCAAAGATGCTTCTTAGCATTGGTGAAAATATTTGAACAATTAATCTGAAGAAAAAGGAGAGCAGTCCTATTCTGCTCATGCATTATCAATAGAAGATTGCACACAGAAGGGAATCTGAAATCCTAATATTTTGCTATGCTTTGCCATAGAATAAACATATTAGCTTGCAAATGTCACCAAAACTAATCAAATATTGGTATAATAGGGCACCACATGAAATATTTTGTTTACCTGTAATGAAACCTCTCTTGGTTCCTGCATGTGCTTCATAATATGGCATAGTGAGAACATTTTATAGATTCTTATTCACCCTCTGATACTCTCCCTGAGGAGATGCCAAGTAATTTATTGATTATCCCTGAGGCATTTGAAAGCTTAAAAGAATGAAAAAGGGGTTGTTATTAATTGCCTAAAACAATTTGTATCTACCAGCAGTGAGTTAGCTTTATTCGTTTGTTTGTGCATTAATTTCCTACCTTGTACTCTTTTTTTTTAAATTTTCTGTTTATTGCAGTAACATTGGTTTATGACATTGTAAAAATTTTAGGTGTACATCATTGTACTTCTATTTCTGCATAGATTACATCCTTGTACTCTTAACTAACTATTTTTGTTTTCCACTTTGATGGTTAGTTTTTGTGTCATCTTGCCTGGGCTATGGGGCACAGTTGTTTGGTCCAACCTCAGTCTAGATGTTGCTATGAAGATTTCTTTAGATATGATTAACGTTTAAATCAATAGACTTTCAGTACAGCCAATTCCCCTCCAGAATGTGGGTGAGACGCACCCAATCAGTTGAAGCCTTAAAGAGCAAAGACTGAGGTCCCTCAAAGAAAATGGAATTCTGCTTTAGACTGCAATATAGAAATTCTACCTTGGTTTTCCACCTTTGTATGCAGTATTAACTGCAGTATCGACCCTTGCAGTGCCGGCCTGCCCTACAGATTTTTGCCTTGCCAGTCCCAACAATTGCATGAGTCAATTCCTTAAAAATCTCTCTCTCTTTACATATATTATATGAGTGTATATATATATAACATATATTGCATATGTATGTCATCTCCTTTTGGTTGTGAAGTACCCTTACTAATACAACCATATCGGGAACTGGATTAATATATTTTATCTTAACAACAAACTTGCCAGTATTCCTCCAGTTCTACAATGGTCTCCTCAAATAGACGACACAATTAAGATGTCTTTAAATGCTGTTTTAGTGTGTTACTTAAATTATTATACAGATGAACTAAAAATGATATATGATACATATAAGGTGTTGTTTCTTCAATTTTTTTTTTGGATTATTGATCTATTTTTTTTTTCCTTTTTCACCATATCAAGAGGAACTATTTACTCCTACTTCTCATTCTCATTTCATGTTGAGTTGTCATCATCTGTAAAGGTCTTCTCTTTCATTATATTTGCCTTGATTATATTTCAATATTTCTTGTTTTTCCACCATGCCCAATACTCATTCCAATTCTTCTTGTCTACCTTGACATATATTGTGCTGTGTTTGATATCTAGCCTGCATGATCAGTATATTCTGCAAAATATAACACTTCATGTGCATTTGTTTTACTATGTTATTTTGCTGTAAATTATATTGTTGCATTTTAAGGCAGTTGACTTATTTGTGTATCCGTATTGTGATATTTTGCTTCTTTCTCACTAGAGTCAATGATATATGGAAAACTTCATGGGTCTATTCTTTACTGGTAGAAATTTGTTTGTCTCCAACCTCGGTTATCACCAACACTACTACAACACAAAGTTCAATGAAAAGCCTTGAGCTTGCTATGTTAACATGTCGTAAACAAAATTATCCTTGATATACATTTCACATATCTGCCTCTGTGTGTGCTGATACACATACAGTTATACCTACACCTACATTCATACATAAGCACACATACAGTAGTGAGATATCTTGGAAAGAGAAAATATAATAAGACATTTAATTTTGTTAAATGTTTCAGATTAGTTGTACCAATACCCTCTTCTGCCAGCAAATAGATGAGGTTCTTGGATCTTCACAACTACGACAGGTTTCTGAATTATGTCGTCTCTTATTAATTGAATAATATTAATTAATGAATAATGTGTGTGTTTCTATTATTGACTTTCTCCTTATTTTTGGTTTGACTTCTTGGCATGTTTATTAATTAAATAAAACAACTTTATAGAGATATCATTGAAAAAAATAAACTGCACGTATATAAAGTGTAAAATTTGATTAGTTTTGAGATATATATGCATCTGAAAAATCTTCAAATCAATCAAGATAATGAGCATATCCATCACCCTATGTAATAGCCTTAGATTTAACATTAAGACAACCCACTGACTTTGTTCACCAATGTTGCACACACTGGTTGTAATTTTAATATTAACAAATATAGAATGCAGGAAAAGTATCTAAATAAAATATGAATACTTTATAATAATGGATTTTTAATTCACAGTAAAGACTTAGCAGAGAATGTTATTTATGCAAATAGTAATGTAGCAACAAATATCATAGAAGAGATGCAAAGACAGAAATAGACAGAAGCATGTATGTATTTAGTGAAAACTAAGATCTGAATAAAGGTAACTTAAACCTCTCAAATTATTCCATTTAGTCATTTAAAAATAAGTTATTCAACCAGTCCTAGGTCAAAGAAAAATAAGAAAAAAACCAGAAAGATTGAAAGTATGACAAAAAATATTTGGTATGCCAATTCAGAAAGTTAGTACATAGATAAACAGAAAAAAAGAGGAAAAAATTAAACCAGGAACTAACATTTAATAAAAAATACTATCTCTGTTACACATGTATCCTGTAATTGAATGTTTTTGACAGTTTCCTACCTAAAATATTCATTAATTTAGAGAATATTTACTGAGCAATAATACATGTCCGACACTGCCCTAGACTCTGGAAAACAGATTAGAGAATAAATCATATATAAATTAAAGTGAATATTATGTGAAATAATGATATGTGCAATGGATACATACAAGAAATAGAAGGAGATGCAAAGTAGGTAAATTACAATTATCATAATGTAGTCAATGAGATCCACGCTGAGAAGAGGCATTAATTGGAACGAATGATGTTATTAGAGGTGTGGACAGCCTTTCAAAGAGAAGAAAAGAAATATAAAAAAATTGTGAGGGTAATATATTGTGTAAGAGATGCTTCATATTTGTGTGGTTGAGGTGTTATTTAAACTTAGTAATCCCTAAATGAGATTCCCTAAAAATAGCTCACTAAAATAGGAAATGTCCTTAGGTAACATTCTCTCTTTTAAGGAGATTGTCTTATTGCAACTAAAGGAATTTCACATTCGAAAAAATGTTAATGATAATGAAAGGGAGGAAGGAGAATAGCAAGGAAAAACACAACCACATATAATTAACTTTGAAGGAGACATGTCCTTGCAATGAAAAGGAGGTCTGTTGGAAGCAGAAGTAAACATGAGCATAGGAAAGGCTCTCTTCTGTACCCTGGTTCTTGGGCCTGGACACTGAGGAGAGGTGGCATCTTCAAAGACGTCACAGAGAGGTAGCGGTCAAAGAAAAACAGAGCCCAAAGCTGAGTCAAGACCAGTTCTGTAGGGAAACCCATAAACATGGCTTGGGCTTATTTGTGAGAAGAGCTTAATCTGCCAGGCAGCTGTACCTTATTCTCTGAATTGTGCTTGTCTTTTGTCATTCTTGAGTTTAAGTGTAATCTTGATAAATGTTAATGCCTAATATCTGTATTCTGTGAGGAAATAAAGAATGGGTTCAGTGCCCACAGTCCCCATGAAATAATGAAATCATAAAAGGGGGAGAAAGGCACCCTCACAAACAGCATGCTAATGACACCAGGAATTTGAACACGTTCCCTGCGATCCCTGATCCACAGGCTGGTATTAGATTGGTGCCAATGCATATTAGATCTAAGGATGGAGCAGAGTGCTTTGAACTAGAGTCCAAACTAATGATTCCGTGGAAAGTGCTACAGGTATATGTGAACTATGGTTTTGCTATCGATTAGGTGGTATTTGCTCCAACTAGTCAGATATAATCATAAAGTTAGTAATAATTGCAACTATTGTAACCTATCCAATTTGAGTCACATGAGATGAAAGTTAATATTATACATTTTAAAGTACAGATTGTGTACATATGTGACTATGTCTGTGCATGTAAATATAAAATAATATATATCAATATTCATATGTTGAAAACTAAGCCCCTGTACCTTGGAATGTGACTGTATTTGGCAATATGGACTTTGTGGAGATAGTTATTTAAAATGAGGTCCTTAAGGTGGACCCTAATACAATACGACTGGCGTCCTTATAAGAAGAGGAGATAGGACAAAGAAACACATGGAGGAGTGACAATGTGAAGACACAGGGGTAAGACTGCCACCTATAACCCAAGGAGAAAGGTCTCAGAAGAAATCAACCATGGCTTCACCTTGATCTCAGACTCCTTGAGTCTAGAACAGTGAGAAATACATTTGTGTTGTTTAAGACACTAGCCTTTGGTACTGCGTTATGGCAGCCCTAACCAAATAATGCGACCAGTATCAGTTATATGTGCATATATGTACATACGTGTGTATATGTATATGTGTGTGTATCTGAAAGTGAATTAAGAAGCAAATAGATGACATAGTATTTATGCATGTGTGGAAATGGCACAGGTGGAGGTATGACTATGATCTTTATCTAAAAATAGCTAAGAAGAATAGAAAGACACTAATAAACTAAAACAAAATATTTTTGTCATGTTGATATTGAGACAGTGAACGTTATTCTTCAATGGTTTCAATTTAATGGTTAGCGTCAAGAGTATACTTTATTGATAAACCAATTTTTCCCAAACACTCTATTCATTGCCTCTTTTACATCTTGATTACTTAAACTGTAGATGATGAGATTCAGCATGGGAATCACAATGGTGTAAAATGTCGACACTATCATGTCATGGCCCAACGAGTAGCTGGAACTTGGTCTCGCATACATGGAGAAGATTGTTCCATAATAAATTAACACTCCAGTTAGGTGAGAACCACATGTAGAAAAGACTTTTCGTCTCCCTTCTGCAGAATGAATCTTCAGAATGGCCATTGCAGCCAAGAGAAAGCACTCTGTGGTCCCAAAAGTAGTAGCAAGAAAGATTTGTGTTGCACATCCAAGGAATGAAATGACTTTACTCTTTGACATAAAGTCTACTAACATATTTGGGGTAATTACTGAAGAATAGCACGCATCCACAGATGATAACACACTCAGAAAATAGTACATGGGGTTGTGGAGCCGAGAATCCCCGATAACCAGTACAATCAGTCCCAAATTTCCCATTAGAGTAAACAGGTAGATTGCTAGAAACAGGAAAAATAAGATGACCTGCAGTTCAAAATTGTCTGGGAATCCTTTCAGTACAAATATAGTAACTTCAGTGACATTCTTCATGTTGACACCTCATGGGACAAATTTGAAAATATTCAAAAAATTACTATTCATTTACTACAAAAAGACTGAATAATATTGTGACTAGGTACTGTGACTCAAGGGAAGGTGAGTTAACACCTAATATTTATTTTTTGTATCATTTCCCAGTTGTAGATCAGGAAACAGTGACAAGACAGTGGGTCAAGTGTTCATGCCGCTCACTGCAGAATCAAATGGAAAATATGGATGGCTGAATTCATGTAATTTTTAAAACCATCACGCCAACGGATTCATTTGCCACTGTATTCTATTAGCTGTTTTCAGATTAAATCACATTAAAATACCAAGTCATTGGCTAAAAAATAATTTCCTTCAGACATACAAAATGGTCAGATAAAAATCAGTGTACAGAGCATTGGAAAGAATAACAGCCTTCTAAACCTTTCAGTAGTTGTGTAAAATGATTTGCTATTGTCTACTCACCTGTCGAATGAGGATATTAATTTTCTTTCTACATTATTGCAGTAAATATTGGAAGACAAAATGTGTTAATAAAATTGAATCTTTACAATTATGTTAAATATGGAATGTGCTGAATTAGGTCAGTTCTACAGAACAGTCTTCTTCTGGATTGTAACATTTTATGAGTTAATGTCTAAAAATTTTCTAAATCTATTAGATCTTCTTGGGTGTATCTGAAAGAAGAAATCAAGATTTTCTTCAGGTTGATGGACCATGTTTGAACTAAGAAATTATATGACAACTTATATTTCACTCAAATTTATTTCTCAAATACAAGAATTACATTGCCCTTTTTTTGATAAGCAGCTGGTCCTATTTATTACTTTTGGATATCTAAATTGTATATGCTTTTCAACTCCCTCAAAAACTGGTGAAAAAAGGAAAATTATTCTGAAAAAATATATATAATATGATTCTTTCAAGGTATTATACTTGTTTAGGTATTGTTTATTGTGGATCCAGTGAAATATCATCTAGTTAATTATTATCTGAGTCCCAACTAAAGTCATTCATAAAAAGCAGCAATTAAAATACAACACCAAAAATAAACAATGTTTACACTGAGAGATAAAACTTAATATTTAACAGCAAAAAAGTAGAAAGAATTGGAAGAAGGAATAGCATGAATCTTTCCTGGATAATCCCAGTGCTAAACAAATTAGGAATCAAACATATACTTGAATCCAAACTTTCAATTATTAGCCCATAATATGGCACAAGGTGAAGGATAGAGCTTATTCAAGTTATATATGATTATTATTTATTCAGTTTTTATATACCCAACCACAGGAAATCTGAGTCAGTCCTGAGGGCACATAATCTGTTGCAAATAATATTCTGTACATTATTTAAATTCATAATGTAAGTCAGGCTCCAGCTTCAATACATTGTGATAGATCCCACCAGTAAGAGAAAGGTCCATTTGGAATAGAAATAGTGATGGGAAGAGAGGAAAGCACAGACCAGCAATCTTCTGGGAAAGACAAAGTCAGGATTCCCTAGAAAAATTCCCAAGATCAGAAGACATTTTCATAGAATTTATTGGAAAGAATAAGGCAGAGAAAACAGGAAAGACTCATATGAGACATCAGAGAAAGCAGAGTTTAGGTTGAACCCTATTCATTGGAAGTACAAGTTATAACAAAACAAATTAGAACCCACAAACTACATACTCTAATTAACCGAACAGTTTTGAGTGACTCTAGTACTATAAGATTCTTTTAAATACACCAGTTAATTAAAAATGTGTTAATAACTTGACTAGAAAACCTCCAAATCTGTACGTTTTTTATTTCAAAGATCTATGAGAAGGGTGACATGAATATTAACTGAACAGAGGTTGAGACAAGTGTGTATACAGGGGTGAAAGTGTTTATATATATGAAATAAAAGCAGAAACAAAAGAAATAAAATACAAACTGTGATGAATATGAGGAAATCTATTTTTTTTAAATGTGACCAGGAGTCACAAGAAAAATATCAGCTCCAATACAGTTCTTGACATCAATTCAATGATATGCCTTCAAGACAAATAACATAGGATTTAGAATCTGAAAGTAGGTATTCATCAGCCAAGTTCACGATTAAAATCCGTGTGCAATGTTAGACTTTCTCTCCAAAGTTTACTCCTCTTTAAATAGTAGCATATTTGAATGACCAAGCAGAAAAAATAGTATACAGCCAGCTAGACAACTTAAATGTGCAGAGCAATAAATATATAAATCAATTTCCTTTAAATATGTCAATTTTTAGTTACAAATTTAAGATGACCATGTAATTGTACTTTTGTCATCAGATGTACTTATTTTTAAAACATTAACAAATATTGGGTCACAAAATTAGTATAACTAATTACTAAAAAATATATGTGATCAGACCCTTGAGCCAGATATTTCATTCTTTAGCTAGATGTAATATACTTGTTACGTGATTATTAATACATATGAAAACATTACTTTATCAGATTAAATCCAATGAATCATGTTTTGATTATGATTTTTTTCATTTAATCACTCTTTATGTCTCTGGATTATTTAGAGCATAAAGAATAAAGAAGTTTTGTGAATTGTATGATCTGTTAATACCAAAAATATACACAGATCACCACAATTTCATTTGCTAAATCACAGTGAACTTAGGTTTACTTGAGTAAATAAGATAGTGAAAGACTACAATGTTAAATATTTCCACTAAATTTCTCTTGAAACCGATACTTCTACTAGATGCTAAAATGAAACTTATACTGGGTATAGATAAGTCAATATTAGAATACATTGAAGGCACTCAGACTTATAAAAAGAAAATGACTATACTTCTTGAAGAATTTAATAATATAGCATCGACTTTCAAAGTTAATGTAAAGCCACTTTTAAAAATGCCATTTTAATAGAAGGTGGAAAATTCTCAATATCTTTGGCTCAACATTGAAAGACTAAGTTTGCAAAGAAGGAGAGAAATAATAACAGCCGTGTATTGAGCACATGCAGCAGGAATAGATGTTTATGCACATTACTTTATCTCACCTTTATAGCAACTCTCACAGCTAGTAAGTATCAGAGGCAAGATTCAATCCCAGGTCTCCTTCGTGGGGCAGGCACTGTCACCATTTTACACTGCCTCCTATAATACCACGACTTCATTCTGTAACTGACTTCCCCAATTGCCACTCCTAGTGAAATAAAACATTATTCTTGATCTATATTCAGATATTTTTAAAACATTGAGCCTAGAGAACCATTATGAAATAGTAGCAATATGAAGTGGCTTCTGCATCACAAAACAGCAAAATAAAAAGATAATTGATTGTTTCTTCATTACAGCAAAATATAAGCCCCTAGATAGTTGAATAGGTCAAATGTTTCTTGCCCTCCACTGACAAGTTTTCTTATTGTTCTTGCTTTACTCTGATCTGTCCTCTTCCATCAGGAAAATGAAAGCAGATGTTCAATTTGGAGCACTCTCACTTAACTCTGCAAACGTAAATTCAATTGTATCTATTTTCTCTGTTGTATTTATTCACCTACAATAAGCATCAACTAAAGGGTTTAGTACTGGGGGTGTTATAACATATTTGACCTTGATATTTTAGGTTCTATCTCCTAAAATATTCTGCAAATAAGCTGAAATTTTCTCTTACCTGTGGAACAGCAAAAGCAGGTTTAGACACACTATGAATACGATTAATTTAAATTGTTTATTTCCACTCACTCAACTTTTGGTAAAACCCACAGGAGATGCTCCAAGGGGAATATACCCCAATTATCTTCTGGTTCAAAACAGGAAGTGATGATTTACTCAATAATGAAAAGAAATGGTCCATAATAATTCACTACATGCTGATATTTACTGATTAAACAAAGTCAATTGTCCTCTCATTTATAACGACGCTTTAAATTTGTATATCCCTAATGGGTAATGATGTTAAATATTTTTTCATATTGGCCTGTAGGCCATTTGTATGTCTTCTTTGGAGAAATGTCTATACAAATGGTTTGAAAATATTTTCATCCATTCCATATGTTGCTTTTTCACTTGGTTGATTGTTTCCTTTGCTGTGCACAAGATTTTTAGTTTGATGTGTTCCCACTTACCTCATTTGCTTTTGTTTCCTGTGCTTATGGTGTCATATCCATGATCATTGCCAAGCCCAGTGTCATGAAGGTTTCCCCTTAAGTTTTATTTTAGGAGTTTTACAGTTTCAGGTGTTATGTTTAAGTCTTAAGTTAACTTTTGTTCATGGTGTAAGATAAGGGTTGAATTCAATTCTTTTGCATGTGGTTATACAGTTTTCCCAACACAATTTGTTCAAGTGACTTTCTTTTCCCCATTGTGTATTCCTGATAGCATTGTTGAAGACCAAATAACCCTCTATATGTGGGTTTATTTCTGGGCTCTTTGTTCTGTTCTATTGGTCTATATGTCTGTTTTTATGCCAATAACCATACTGTTCACTTACTATAGTTTTGTAACAGATTTTGAAATCAGGTAGTGTGATGACTCCAGCTTTGTTCTTTTTGCTCAAGATTTCTTTGGATATTTGGGGTATTTTGTGGTATCACATGGATTTTTCTATTTCTGTAAAAAAATATCATTGGTTTTTTGATAATGATTGCATTGAGTCTTTAGATTCTTTTGGGTAGTATAGACACTTTAGCAAATACAAATCAAAACCAGAATTTAATATCACTTCACATATGTTAGAATGGCTATTATCAAAAAAACTGTCTATATATATAAATGGATTATTATTCAACCTTATAAAAGAAGGAAACCTTACCATATGCTACAATATGCAAGAACCTGTATAGCATCATCTAAATGAAATAAGCCAATCACTGAAAGACAAATACTGCCGAAGTCCACTTATATGAGGTATCTCACTTACATGTTAATTATTTCTCAATAAAGTGGTTTTATATATATATTTTAACACTAGATAAGAACTCCTAAGACATGCTACATAATCTTATATCATATCTCTGACACTGGGTTACCACTTCACTTCTCTGAGGCTCAGGTCTTCATCCTGGCAATATAACTTATTATACTGCAACAAGTCAGTATACGTGGCAATGTATAATATGTGAAATTACATTATATTTCTTGCAGGATACAGCACATGGATTTATAGTCATCCAAATTAATTATACTTCTACACTGTTCAAATTATAAAGTGCCATGATTAAAGTGAAAAAGATATAAATTTTGAATTTATTGAAATGGTTATTATTCAAGTGATAAAAATACAAAATGCCATAAGCATGTGGAGTAGAAGACATAAAACATTTAAGGCTCTGTAAGACTTCAAACATCATGAGAGATTATGCTCCCTGAATACTAATATAGAGCATATTTGTAAGACACGGTAATGTCTATATATCTATATCTATACACAAGTACATACACACATGCCTAGGATCTAAATACAGAAATTTAACACTGACAGACAAAGGAAGCCTATCAGAATTTTTGCTTTTCTTCAACTCTCCAGATGCTCCTGATGAGCAGTTGGGTTAGAAACAATAGATCTAGTCAATAATTTCTCACTGTACAGATAAACAAATTGAACTCTGGAGTAGTAAAATGATTTGATAATTATTCATTTATCTGTATGAAAATACTTTTGAGGGCCTACTAGGTTGAGGAGAAACAGAAAAATAATGCCAGGGACTAGAAACACAAAGAATAGAAGCAAAACTGAGAAAGCGGATAAAGTATGATGTTGTGGTGAGGATTGGACACATTTTACAGGTGGTACAGTGTATATCTCTGTGATGATGTGATGATGGAAGCAAATCTGAATGAAGTGATGTAACACCAGTTGACATTTGAGTAAACCCTTGACTACGAAAAAGAGAACAAAAGAAAGAAACTGGACACATCCAGTTTCCAGTTCCATATGTAAGGAGCTTGGAAGATGCCACTCTGTCTTATGAAGAAGAAGAAATCTCAACAGACTGAAAAATCAACAACTCTTTTTGGAGTCTTAAAACAGTATCATCCAGTTGGAGAGACAGACAGGTGAATACAGGGAGTCGGGCTTACCTGAGCAGAGACTTGGAAGCAGAAACCACCATGGGAACTGGTGCCTGGGAAGGAAACCTCAAATGTAAGAAATTGCTGGAGTCTCCGTGTGGACAACGAAAGTTAAAAATTTGAGGGGGATCCAGTCATAGCAGAGCCCCGCCAAATACTGTGAGATTTACCTTCAGGAGCTTGACCAGGTTCCCACAGAAAATATCAGAGAAAATTTCCTTATGCTTCCAGCAGGGGGAGGCAAAAGGAATCATTGAAAATATGCAGAACATTCTGTTCTTAACAAAGCTTTCCTCCAGGAGAAACTGGTAAACCAGAGCCTAGCTGGATGGGGTATTATCAGAGCCTAACCAACCTAGGAGGAGGGAAATACTCAACTCCAGCTCCCTCTAGCCGTCCAGTCCAACCAAGGGGGAAGAAAAAGTCTAAGAAGCACTTGTGCCGTTCACAGCCCAGAAGCATAGGCTTCCTACAAGACTGAGACATGTCATAAGACTGTAGAACACTTCCCCAACTCCCGCACCTCACCACATAATTACTAAAGGTCTATTTACAGCAGTTGCATTTATCCAGGACATCTTGTCTGTCTATTCAGAAAGAATGACAGTTCATACTAAAAGGCAAAACACATAGTTTGAAGACAAAGAGAAAGTTTCAGAATCAGACAGGGCAGGGATGTTGGAATTAAATATCAGAGTGGGAATTTAAGACAACCGTGATTAATATGCTGAGGATTCTAAGGAATAAAATAGAAAACATGCAAGAACAGATGGGCAATGTAAGCAAAGAGATGGAAATCCTAAGAAAGAACCAAAAAGAATTGCCAGAAGTCAAAAACGTTGTAACTGTAATGGAGAATGCCTTTAATGGACTTACTAGTAGACTAGACATGGCAGAGGAAAGACTCTCTGAACTTGAGGATATATTAACAGAAAATTCAAAAACTGAAAAGAAAGAGAATAAAAATTGAAAAAAATCATAACAGAATATCCAAGGACTGTGGAAAAAGGAAAGAACAAATATTTGAAACAATAACGGCTGAAAATTTCCCCAAACTAGTGTCAGACACCAAACCACGGATACAGGTCCAGAGATAAGAAAACACCAAGCAGATAAATGCCAAAAATAACTATATCTAGGCATATCACTTTCAAACTATAGAAAATAAAAGATGAAGAAAAAATCCTGAAAAAAGCTACAGGAAAAGAAATAACTCACCTATAAAGGAACAAAAATAAGAATTTCATCCAACTTCTCAGAAACTATTGAAGTAAGAAGACAATGGAGTTAAATAAAGAGTATAAGAACAAAATATTTGATTATGGATGCTTGTGTGTATATCTTATGCATATATATGCTTATGTATGCTTATATATAAATGAAATGAATGACAGCAATGATAAAAGAGAAGGGAAGAAAGAATTACAAAACAAAACATACTCTTAATATATGATCCAGCAATCGCATTCTTTGGTTATTTACCCAAAGGAACTGAAAACTTATGTCCACACAAAACATGCACATGGATATTTATAGTAGCTTTATTCATAATTGCCAAGTTTGGAAGCACCCAGATATCCTTGAGTAGATGAATGGACAAATAAACTGTGGTACATCCAGACAATGGACTATTATGCAGTGCTAAAAAAATGAGCTATCAAGCCATGAAAAAACATTGAGGAAACATAAATGCATATTACCAAGTGAAAGAAGCCAATCTGAAAAGGCTACTTACAGTGTGATTCCAACTATACGACATTCTGGAAAAGGCAAAACTCTGGAGACAGTAGAATGGTCACTAGTTGCCAACGCTTTTGGGGGCGAGAGGATAAAGAGGCAGAACACAGAGGATATTTAGGGCAATAAAAATATTCTGCATAATACTATAGTGTTGGATTCATGTCATTATATATTTTTCCAAACTCATAGAATACAATACAAAGAGTGAACCATGAAGAAAACTATGGACTTTGAGTGATTATGATGTGTCAGTGTAGGTTTATCAATTTAAAAAATATATATATCACTCTGGTTTGGGATATTAATAATGAAGAAGGCTATGCGTGTGTGGGGGCACAGGTTATATGGGAAATCTCTGTACCTTATTCTTAATTTTGCTTTGATCTTGTAACTACTCTAAAGAAAATAAAGTTTTAAGAAAAAGAAAATTGAGTAAAACTGACAAGACAAGCAGAAGAAAATTATAGAAAATTCTCATTAATAAACCCAGAATTTCCCCCAAAACACTTTCTAAATATAAAACACACAAACAAATTAAAAATGAGCAAAGAAAAAAGAAAAAGAAAAAGAAATAGATGCCTACTTTGACAAATTTATATCACAGAATACCTCTAAAAACCCCAAAGTAAAAATTTTTAAAGCATCAAGGCACCCAAAAGCAGCAGAATCCTGTTGCAATCAGCACTTTCATGCCAAGCACAGGATGTACATGGAAAGGGAAGTATTAAAAGGATCTACCAGCCTTGGGACCTAGAAATTTTAAAAATGCACTACTACAAGGAGAGGACTATTTACAGAGTGGGAATCTCAGCCCAGTCAAGCTGGGAAAGTGGAAAGCCCTCATATGTTCCAAGTGGCAAGTGAATTGCACCCCCTCACGCACACACCCAGACTCAATGAGGGCTTCACAAACGAACTGTAGGGGACCAAAATGGTTGGTGCTCCAGGTCACTGAAGATCTCAGAAAGGTGCAGTACATTCTCCCTTCCAAAAGGACAGGGCTTCACCCTGAGGAAGAAAATGCTAAGAGACAAATATCAATGAAGAAGGCAGAAACACTGAGAAGGAAATTTTGAAATAAGGAAGGAGGTTTCTGGAAGATATACATCTCAGAAAGTACTGTTACAGCAACATATAATGTCTAAAGTATAGAGTACCACTTTTGAAGGTAAGTTCTATCTAGTTATGGGATTCAAGGAACTCAGGTAGAAGTGCTAATGAGTTAGGCTTAGCTCGGAGAGTGTAAGCAGTTATATAAGACAATGTTTTTTAAGGCTATGAAAACATGCAAGTGATTCCTTGACCGTGAAACTGGAAAAGGTACCTTGACCTATCTCCAACCTACATATAGACCTTTTTATGATAGTCAGAATGCCCATCGCATTTAAACATGGGAGGGTTGGATAAAAGGATTAATGTATTCTAATAGTAACGTGCAAATAAATAAAAATAACTCAACAATGCTCCAAAAGTTACTAAAATCATATAATAAAGGACATATAGCAAGCAAGCTAATATGGTAATTTAGTATCTTAGTATTAAAGATAATTTAAAAGAATAAAGTTTTATCAAAATCATAAAGTATATTAGTATATTAGCAATGAAATGGCTAGACATTAGAAGGATTTGAAAACATAATTAAGAGAATACAGAAATTAACTAGAAATAAAACAAAAAATCATAAATAAAAAATAACTTAGAATATAAGGGTGAGTGGTAATTGTTGAAGGCACATTTAAGGGAAGAGAAGATAGAAAAGAGAGATATGAAGAAAAATCAATTTGAAATAGAGAAAAATAATTAAGAGTTTGAGAAACTGACAGATAAATGCTAAACTATCATTTTCAAAATGTTAAAAAACATGGGGTCGGCCCCGTGGCTTGGTGGTTAAGTGCGCGCTCCTATGTTGGTGGCCCGGGTTCAGACCCCGGGCGTGCACCGAGGCACCACGTCTCCGTCCATCCTGAGGCCGAGTCCCACATACAGCAACTAGAAGGATGTGCAGCTATGACATACAACTATCTACTGGGGCTTTGGGGGGAAAAATAAATAAATAAAATCTTTGAAATCTTTGAAAATGTTAAAAAACATGACTAATAATATAAAATGATGAATGCAAAAATTTATTAACTTTCTCAATAATAGGAGAGTCAGTAAGAAGATAAGACATTCAAAAAGCATTTAAGCATCAGGGGCTCATTGAGTTTACTAGAAAATGTACAACAAAATAAGGTTTTTGCTTCCTTTTTAATTTTTATTGAAGAAAACATACATATAGAAAAGTGCTTAAATCATAAGTGTGCAGCCTGATGAATTTTCAGAGTCTGAACATAACCCTATGAATAAGACCAAGCCTAAGAAGTAAAATATAACCAACACCCTAGATGCCTCTCTTATATGTCTTCTGATCGGCATCTCCTGTACAACAGAAATCTTCATTCTGAAGCAAAGACTAATTGATATAACAGCTAGTTTTTACAGTTAGGGTTATTATGTTTTAATATGAATTAATAAAAATCCACCATTTTTAGGTGCCAGTTCTATGAATTTTGTCAAACCCACACAATTGTGTAACTGTAATCAAGTTATAGAACATTTTCATGTTTCTAAGAAGTTCCATCACACTACTTTATAGTCAATCATTTGCCTTGAATGTGCAGTTCTGGCAACCACAGATGTGTTCTCCATTTTTATATTTTTGTTTTGTTCAGAATGTGATATAAGTGGAATCACATCATCTGTAACCTGTTGAATTTGACTTCCCCCCCTTAGCACAATATATTTGAGATCCACCCAGGTACTTGAATATATCAACAGTATTATTCCTATTAATTGCTGACCAGTGTTTCATTCTATGGATGTAACAGAGTCAGTTTATCCATTCTCCAGTTGATGGACATTCGAATTGTTTTCACTTTGGGAAAATAGTGAATATAGCTACTATAAACATTGGAATCTAGGTCTTTATGTACATCCATGTTTTCGTTTTTCTTGGGTAAAGAACAGAGTCAGATTGTAGAGTAACACAGTCAGGGTAGGTTTCACTCCATAAGAAGCTGTCATTGTTTTCTAAGATGGCTGCACCATTTGCATTCCCACCAGCAATGGAGGAGAGTTCCAGTTGCTCTGCATCCTCACGAGCACTTTGTATTGTCAGCTATTATTATACGTTTAAGCTTTACTCATTCTGTTAGGTGTATGGGATCACGTTGTTATTTTAAATTGCATTTCTTTCCCTAATATCAGATGGTGTTTAACACTTTTCCATGGGCTTAGCTACCATCTGTGTAACTTCTGTGGTGAAATGTTTGTTCACGTTCATGTTCCTTTTCTATTCTTTTTCTTTTATTTTGTGGTAGACTTCCTTATATATTCTGACTACATGTTCTTTATTGGATAGCTATTTAGCAAATATTTTGTACAAGTCTGTGATTTGTTTGTTTATTCTCTCAACAATGTCTTCCTCATAGCAGAAGATTTTAATTGTGATGAAGTACAAATTATCACTTTTTTCTCCTATGGTTCATGTATTTTGAGATTTATCTAAAACTTTGTGACTAAATTGTGGCCACATAAATGCCCTATGTTTTCTCTACAAATGTTGTAGTATTAGGACATATTAATGTTTAAGATTCATTTTGAGAAAAGTTTTATATATGGTGAAAACAATGAGTCAAGGTTTCTTTTTCCATGGCATAAGGTTATTCTACATATTAAACATCATTTTTTAGAAATACTATTGTTCCCCTATGGATTTTTCTTAGCAATTTTCTCAAAATCCGATTGACTATGTGTGAATCTATTTCTGAAGACTCTAGTCTGTTCCCCTGATATAGGTGTTTATCTTTTTACCAGTATCTCACTGATTGTTTTAGCTTTATGATAAGTCCTGAAATCAGATATGTAACTATTCCAACTTTGTTCTTCTTTTTCAAAACTGCTTTTTTTGAAATTCTTTGCTTTTTTCATATAAATTGTAGAATCAGAGTGTAAATTTCTGCAAATATTCTTGTTTAATTTTAATTGAGGTTGTATTGAATCTATAGATCAATCTAGGATTGCATTTAACTAATAGATCAATTTTTCACACTTGGGCTGCCTGCCAGTATTGGATTTTTTTCTCTTTTTATTTACATTCCGATTCCATAACCAACATTCCCTACCTAACTGATAATTTCTGAGCCTGGAGCCTAGGCATCCATCGATTTTCTACAATTTTTCCAAGATATTCTTATACACATAGCCAGGTACTAGTCTATAGATTCTTATGGGATCCCCAAGAAAAGACCCTATTACAGTATCAAAATGTTTGACCTTTTTCTCTGCCATTTCTCTAACATTCTATTGTTCTATTACACAGAATACTACAGTTATTTTTATACTGTCCCATCTCTTCTGTCAATACTTGCTATTCATGCATTCATATCTATCTTCTCTATTAAACGCTCAGTGAGCTTAAATTTATTTCTCACATCACTTGGAATTGTAGCATTTTAAAATTTAAAAAAAGTATAATGATCTGTATTATAGGATTATAAATTCTGTCGTATGTTATTCTTTCATAACATGTTTTATTATGTCCATGTTTACAGGACAACATGAAAAGCAGAATCTGTGTTTAGTAGGCCCATATGAATAAATTTGGCCTGATCCAACTTTATGTCCCTTCCACAGTTACCCCACACCCTTAGTATCCATCCCTACACATGTTCCCCAGATTTCTGCTTGTATAAATTAAAAATTCAAGTAATTCTTTTGGAGTACAGTGCACCTCCTCATTGGTCATACTTTGTTCCCCACCTTTAGGGGCCTGCTGGAAGTAGGAGTCTAGTTATAGGTCTAGGAGTGAAGAGGGCAGATAAGGGTGTGTCCTGATGAGAATCAGCACCGTACTGCATGACAGCTGACTCAGGGGAGGCTACTACTGTTTCCCCAGGCAATGCAGGGTTAATCCCCTCAGATGAGAATGATAAGCTACTTCTATTGGTCAAGTAGATATCAGAATTTAGGAGATCAATGTCCCCTGCTTTATCAGACTCTTTCTATACATTTGCTTTATCACACTCTTTCCATATATTCCCATTAAAATTTTCATGATCCCATTTTTCCTGATCATTGTCATCACTTTAACAGTAGACACCCTCCAAGGTTGAGAATTCAATTTGTATCATAAATCAGCCACTTGCAGGGTGAGATTATGGGTTTTGTACTAGGCAATCTCATCTCTGCAGCTACAGGAGATAAGAATCTCTTTCAAAGAAGACACAGAAGATTTGAGGTCATTTATATGGCACTTGAGATGGAAATTACTTACAACTTATAGCCAGCAGGTTTGTACTGAGACAATTTTCCAGGTAGAAGGAGTATGACAACAGAAGGAAACATGGCCTGCACAAAAAGATGAAAAAACACCAAAATATAAAAAGGAAGGTCAATATAACATATATTGGGGTTTTAATTTTAATTACTTCAAAAAATAAATGACTGAAGCAAAACTATATTGATGATTGTAGGTTTAAACAATATATATAAGTAAAATTGATCACAAAATAGCACCAAGATTCAGAAAGAAGAATTATATCTCTATTACTCTAAAGGTTGTTACATTATAAGTTGTGGTGTATATCATTTAAGGTTTAATTTAATGATAAACATGCATATTATGATGCTTAGGGCCACCACACAGAAAAGAGACAAGACACATGTTACCAATATCAAGAATAAAAGAAGAAATATCACTATGGGCTTCACAAATTTTGAAATGAAAGTAAGAAATATTATAACCAATCTTGCTAATACATTAAATAATTGATAAAAATACAATTTATTAAAGATGCTCATTTCAAAAGAAATGCGTGGTCTGACTAGTACAATGTTTATTAAATAAATGGAATTATTTCTAAAAAAATTTTATATGAACAAAACTTGGGGAACTGTTATTCCAATGTGAAAAATCTCACCTTTCCCTCAGACGAGAATGTTGATAGACTGCTGGACGAACCCTTTCTAACCATGCAGAATTCGATGACCTCTGAGAGACAACAGAGAAACAACACAGCTTGTTCCCAGGATTATCTCACGAAAAAGAGCCACCCACAAACTCTAGTCAACTAAGCTCTCCACAGTTATACCCAAGGATACTTTTGTCTTTGTTGAGAAATTCTGTTTCTGAATCGCTTTGTTACACCAGCATAGCTTGTACCCCAAGTCACACAGATTCTCTGCCTGACACCATTCCATCATCTGATAAATTTTTCTCTCCATTACTGAGTTTCTTTTTCTGAAAATCAGACTGTACCATTATGTTTGAGAAGGTTTAGCTGGTATTGCCAAAATCTCACCATCTTCTATCAGCAGCTCTAGAGAATGTCTGCCAGCAACATACACCTTTCAATGGCTTCTGGTATTTTGTTTAATGCTTTCTTTAATATAATAAAGTAATAAATTCTACTTTTTTTCAACTGTGATAATAGTAGTATACTTTTGTAGGAAAAACATCATATTGTGGAGTGATGATTAAGAAGGAAAATAAGGAGATCAAACACCTCTACAACTCCTTTCTAGGACTGAGACCCATAAGGTTGCTGGGAATAGAATACAATTAGTACAGGCATGTACAATTTGTACATGGAAAAAAGAATGTTGAGGACTGGTGTAGGTTCCAGTGGAGATAGATTTCAGAATGTGGAAGATAATAAAAGAATATAGAAACAACAACATCAAAAACAACAACAACCAATTATGTTAACAACAGAGATAGAAGCCCTCTGGGTGTAAAGCTATGAAAGATGCACTAGAACAACCCTGACACCCCACACAAATCTTCCCAAGTGCATTGTACATTTATTTTATTGCAACATGAGGGAGAGAAAGGTTGCAAACAAGTCTCACCCATTCAAAAACTATATTGCTAAACTTGATTTGGCAGCATTTTCTTGAGGATTTTTACACCTATATCCAAAAGAGTTATTATTCTATTTACATTTTTTTCTTCTGATGTCTTTGGTTTTGGCATCAGAGTAATACTGATGCCATAGAATGAGTTGAAAGAGTTTCCTCTTCTATTTTCTGGAAGAATTTGTGAAGGATTGGTGTTGACTCGTCTTTAAATGTTTGGTGGACTACTTCAGTGAAACCATCTGGTCTTGAGCCCACTCTTCAGTATCTACCCAAGACAATTGAAAGCATTTGTTCACTTAAACACTTGTATGAAAATGCTCATAATCATTACGAAGGATAGACAAAGAGGGGAAACAACGAAAATTTCTATCAATTGCTGAATGAATGAATAATATAGCATATCTGTGCAATCTATATTTTTTGGCAAAACATAAAAAGAAATGAAGTACTGATAGAGGCTGCAACATGGATGAACCTTAAAAATTTTATTCTAAGGAAAGATGTCACAAAAGACCGCATATCATATGGTAAGATTTATATGCAATCCAGAATAGGCAAATCTATAGAGACAGACGGTAGAGTAGTGGTTCCATGGTTTGGGGCTGGGAGAACAAGAATGACTACTAGCTGCTGCAAGATTTCTTTTGGGAGTGATGAAATGCACATCTCTTTAAACATACTAAGAATTATATCATAGCCCTTAGGTATCTCTGAATATTATTTGCATTAAGTAAAAACAAGCTCACGTGAAACTCAAAAAGTAAAAGTGAACAGATTCTATAAAAATACAGGAAGGGAAACAGAAGAGAGGAAGAATATATAGGCAAAAAAGACAGAACATGCATATAGTTTGAAGTGTCAAAAAAAGAAATGAAGTCAAAGAAACAGAAACAAACAACACAAGTTATAATCAGGATTTTTTTTTTCCTGAAATGAAAGAAATTTGAAACTTCCAATTGAAAGGATACAATGCTGTCTAGTTAAGTCACCAAGAAATGATCAGTACTAAATTACATATATATATTAAAGTTAATGTTTCCTATATAGAATCTGGACCAAAAGACATTGTTACTTTTAGGGACTAGCAAAAGAGATTAACATCACATTTTTCAATAGCAATACTTCATGCCAAGAATAAATAAGAATGAGGAAACTCAACAAAGACAAACACAAATACAGGATTAAAAGTGGCCAAATGACCTTCAACCGTTCATTTTTAACATCAATATTTCTCATAGTAGGAAACAAATAAGTTGTATCTAAAAAAGAAGGGACAATGGGGATAATATTAGGGGAATTTATAAAACTAAATACATTCACAAAAAACAAAAATATTCTAAAATAGTAATGACACAGAGAGTAATGAAGACAGACCACAAAGGGAAAGACTTCACATATGTCTATGTGTGTGTGTGTGTGTGACTGTGTGTATATATGCCTGTATAAGTCTGTGTGTGTGTATGGCACATATTTGTAACCTGAATATCATGACAAAGCCAAGACTAAATATATGATGAGCAATAATTTTAAATGCACCTAACATACCTTTAAAAGGAAAAGGCTTTGAGTACAATTTCATGAAAGTCAAATATATTACAAAGTATTTCAGAAAGGTAAAAATAAAACTATGGGCACATATACATTTAGGCAATATACATGAAAGGAAGGCATTGCTTGTAATTTTAATATTAGGAGATATGGAATGAAGGAAAAGCAGCAAAAAAAACAAGGATATTTTATAATAATATATTGTAATTAGCAATGAAGACTTAGCAGTGTTTTCTAGGCAAATAGTACTGTAGTAACAAATATCTCAAAGTAGGAAACTTCTCATAGAGAAGCAAAGACAGAAATAGACAGAAGCATTCAAACATTAAAAAAACCTATCACACATTTATTAAACATTTTCAGAAAGAAAACATTAAATAGGATGAAATAATTAAACTATACACTCGATAGGATTATTTTTATAGCCAAGTAAGTATTAAACTTTGACCACAAATAAGAGAAAATTATCTCTCTTTTGAAGTGTATGTGCAGCATTTATGAAAACTTCTGTTAGTGAAAACTAAATCTGAATAAAGATGATTTAAAAATTGCATTCTGTTTAACAACGAATAGCACATTTTTAAAAACTCTCAAACTATTTCATTTAAGCATTTAAAAATAACTTATTAAACCGCTCCTAGGTCAAAGAGAAATAAGAAAAAAATCAGAAATATTGATAATGAAAGTATGACAAAATATGTGGGATGCCACGGAAACACTGTTCATTGGAAACTACATATCCAATTCAGAAAGCTAGAAAAGAATAGTAAATAGACCAATAGAAAGAAGAGGAAAAAATTAAAAGGGAAAAAAATAAACTAGAAAATCTAAACAATAACTAATGTTTATATAAAATGCCAACTCTGTTTCACATGTTTCTTAATTGAATTAAGTAAAATGCTTTTGATGGTTTCCTACCTAAAATATTCATTAATTTAGAGAATATTTATTGAGCAACTAATATATGTCAGATGTTATACTAAACTTTGGAAAATAGATTAGACAATAAATCAAATATAAATTAAAGTGTGTATTATAGGAAATAATGATACTTGCAATGGATGCATTTAAGAAAGAAGAAATAGGAGGAGATGAAAGTAGGTAAACGGCAATTTTCGTAATGTAGTCAATGAGATCCTCACTAAGAAGAGGCATTAAATGGAAAGAATGATGTGAATAGCAGTGTGGAGAGTCTTCCAAATAGGAAAAAAGAAATGCAGAAAAAATGTGAAGGTAACATATTGTGTATGAAATGCTCTATATTTGTATTGTTGAGGTCTTATTTAAATTTAATTATCCCATTTTAAGGAAATATCCTTGCATTATGTTTTGAGGAGATTGTCCTACTGCAACTAAAGGGATTTTACACTCAAAAAATATTAATGATAATGAAAGGAAGGAGGGAAAAATACAACATATAATTAACTTTGAAGGAGACATATCTTTGCAATGAAAGTGAGGTCTGCTGGAAGCCAGGCTAAACACGAGCACAGTAGAGACTCTCTTCTGTACCTTGGTTCTTGGGCCTGGACACTGAGGAGAGGTCGCTTCTGCAAAGGCATCACAGAGGGGTAAGGGTAAAGGAAAACAGAGCCCAAGCTGAGTCAGGACCAGCCCTCTAGGGAAACCCATAAAGAGGGCTTGGGCTTAGTTGTGGGAAAAGCCCAATCTGCCAGCCAATTGTACCTTATTCTATGAATAGTGCTGGTCTTTTGTCATTTTTTACTGTAAATACAATCTTGATAAATACTAATGCCTAGTCTCTGTATTCTACAAGGAAAGAATGAGTTTAATGTCCATGCTCTGGATGAAATAACAAACAAGAGAGAAATGCACCCTCACAGAAAGCATGGTGATGACACCAGGAATTTGAACACATTCTCTGTATCTCTAAACAACAAGGTGTGGTTAGATTGCTGCCAATCCATTGATCTAAGGATGGAGCAGAGAGCTTCAAACTGGAGTCCAAACCAATGATTCCATGGAAAGTGGTATGCTAATATGTGACCTGTGGTTTTGCTATTGTTTAGGTATTTGCTCAAACTAGTCAGGTATAATTATAAAGTTACTAATAATTGCAACTATTGAAACCTATTCGATTTGAGTCATATGAGATGAAAGTTAATACTAACATTTTAAAGTAAAGATTGTGTACATATGTGACTGTGTGTGTAAATATACATATAATATATACAGATATTATATATATATAATATATATAATATATATATAATAATAAATATATATATATATTTTTTGTGGGTCTTTGTGGAGATAATTAACTTAAGATAAAATCTTTTAGGGTGGACCCTAATCCAATATGACTGGTGTCCTTATAAGAAGAGGAATTAGGAAGAGAAACACACAGAGGAATGATGATGTGAAGACAGAGAGAGAAGACTGCCATCCACAAGGCAAGGAGAAAGGTCTCAGAAGAAACCAACCCTGTTTTCACCTTGATCTCAGACTCCTAGACTCTAGAACAGTGAGAAATACATTTTTGTTGTTTAAACCACCAGTCTGCGGTAATTTGTTATGGCAGCCCTAACAAAATAACTCAATCAGTATCAGCCTATATGTACATATATGCACATATGTGTGTATATATATATCTGAGAGTGAATTAAGTAAGAAGTAAATGGATGACACAGTTTTTCTGCATGTGTGAAGACTGCACAGGTAGAGGTGTGACTATGATCTTTATCCAAAAATGTCTAAGAAGAATAGAAAGACACTAATAAACTAAATGAAACATTTTTATCATTTTGATACAGAGACAATGAGCATTACTATTAATTTGTTTCAATTTAATGGTTAGTATGAAAAATATACTTTATTGATACACCCATTTTTACCAAACACTCTTTTCATGGCCTCTTTTACATCTTTGTTTCTTAAACTGTAGATGATGGGATTCAGCATGGGAATCACAATGCTGTAAAATGTTGACACTATCATGTCATGGTCCAAAGCGTAGCTGGAACTTGGTCTCACATACATGAAGAGGATTGTTCCATGATAAATTGACACTCCAGTCAGGTGAGAGCCACATGTAGAAAAGACTTTTTGTCTCCCTTCAACAGAATGAATCTTCAGAATCGTCACAAGAATAAAACCATAAGAGATCAGGACAATCAGGATAGTGACTATCTCAATAGAGCCCACAAAGTAGAAGAGTAGAAGCTGGTTTGCATGAGTGTCAGAACAAGAAATAGCAAGGAGAGGAGGGATGTCACAAAAAACATGTCTAATTTCGTTAGACACACAGAAAGATAGACTAAATGTGGCTCCTGTATGTACAGAAGCATGTAAAATGCCACCAACATAGGAAACAGTGATGAGTGGCACATAGACCCTGGGTGACATGCTAACTGAATACAGCAGAGGGTTGTAGATTGCTACATAGCGATCATATGCCATTGCGGCCAAGAGAAAGCATTCCATGGTCCCAAAAGTAACAAGGAGAAGATCTGTGCTGCACATCCAAGCAAGGAAATGGCTTTATTCTCTGATAGGAAATTGACCAACATTTTTGGGGTCACAACTGAGGAATAGCAGGCATCCAAGGATGATAACACACTCAGAAAATAGTACATAGTGTTGTGCAGCCGGGAATCCCCAGTGACCAATACAACCAGTCCCAAATTTCCCATCAGAGTGAAAAGATAGATTGCTAGAAAAAGCAAAAATAGGAAGACTTGCACCTCAGAATCATCTGTGAAGCCCATCAATATAAACATGGTGACTTCAGTCATATTTTTCATCTGAATCCTGTATAAATCTAAATTTCACGTAAACCATGACACTTCGGTTTTTATTTAATAGATTTTAAGGCAATATTTTTGAAAATAGGGCCCACTCTATTTTATCCTCTTGTGTGTTTCTTAGAAGGGCATATTGGAATCCTGGGCAGTGAAGGAATAGGTGGTGATGAAGAAGTTGTGTCCAAGCGACCGCATTACTCTGTTAAATTAAATAAATTATTTTAGTAAGTGATTGACTAAATTTGCCACGTTAAAAACATGCCAATTTATGTGGTTTAATTTCCAGTTTATTTTCTGTTAAATTTACTACCCTTGGTTTCATACTGTATTCTGCTAAAATTCACAAAGCTGAATGAATATAAGAATTTTTAAATGCATAAATATTATAGAAGAAAGTATGTATCTGAGTACAAATCCTAGATTTTCTACCACGTGCATCAAGTGCCTTTCCTTAATGCTCAAAATTATAAAATGGGAGGAACCATAATTATATCACAAAATTGGGTTGTATTTAAATGAGAAAAACAATGAAAAAATTATTTAATTTTAAAATGTTCCCATATGACTAGGACATGGAATAAGTTAGACTTACAATTCAGCTTGTCATAGGGGGTACTGTTTTCTGACCAAAAGATTGTATGTCCTCTTTTTTGGCTATGATCCCATTCCACTAGCACTTCTGGAACACTGGCCAACAGACGGAAGTTGTTATTTTGAGGACAGATGCACCTGCATACAAACAATAAGAGACCATGGGTTTTGTTTTGTTTTTCAGTTTTCTTTCTTGATACACACATCGCTAACTTGTCCATTTAGGCCTCCACAGTTTATTATACTCTCAATGTTTTTCCAAATTTAACAATGCCAACGTAAAATTTTTCTCTATTCACACGTTCATTACTGTTGCAAAGTCCTTGAGTGTATTTCTGAGATATATTTCTGTCAAATATAAATCACAGCCATTCCTTTAACATATTATAGTTTCTTAGGTAGTCTCTAAAATTATTATGAAAGAAAAACCACCCAATACTACATCATAAAATTTGTAAATGCTACTGCTAAAAGAATAAATTCACTACATAACCACAAAGTAGTGTTTTATTTCTGGTATATTTGGTCATCAGACTGTTTCTTAGTCTGTGGAATATGAAAAAAGAAAAGTGCAGGCCAGCCCCCATGACCTGGTGGTGAAGTTCAGCACACTTAGCTTTGGCAGCCCGGGTCAGTTTCTGGGCACAGATCTACACCACTCTGTTAGCAGCCACGCTGTGCTGGCAGCCCACATACCAAAACATAGAGGAAGATTGGCACATATGTTGCCTCAAGGAAAATCTTCTTAAGCAAAAAAATGGAAAAAAATGCATGAAAGAAAAAAACACAAAAAGTTGAGAAAAAAACACAAAAAGTTGAAGAGTCACCTGTGTCCAGACAGAAGTGTTCATGATTGAAAGAAAATTAAATATTGCGTCTACTATATTTAGGAGCAAGATTTTAGCACTGTGATTCTTGCTTTTCCTTCAGTGTATCATGGACCAAAATGTATTTAAAGGAGTGAAAAGTCTGCAGTGTATGGGATGAGGGACATACAAATGATTTACGTTCATGACATGAAGCACACCACGTTTCTGTCATATGGAGCTGTCCACAGGTCAAGAACGAGTGAGACTATCAGCTTAAATGCATTGTTAGGAGAAGAAGAAAGTTACAGGTTTTTATTTTCCCTAAAAGTTATTTCCAGATCAATGTGGAAGGTTTTTTTAATACAGAGAATAAATAGCGTTTTATATATGGGGATACCAAGCAAAAAAAAAAAAAATTGCTCATTTTTTCCTTAGAGAATTCTAGACTAAAAAATTATAATTAAGCTAAATTTTGACTTCTGTGTAAACACAGACAACTCACACATTACTTTTGAGAAAACATATACACAAATGTCTTTTAATAATTTCTAATTTAGTTTGAATGGTTACATTAATAAAATAAGATAAAATTATCAATTAATAGTATAAATGTGTACTAATGTATTGTTTGAGCATCACAAAAAATTCAGTTCTGTTTAAAAAATTCCTCGTTCTCTCTCTTTGTCACTCCATTTCTCTCTCTCTCTTTCACTGGAATCCATGGGTTCTATACAACAATATTAATGAAAGAGAGTCAGGGACAAAATAGGAATTAGGCAGATAGGAAGAAAAGCAGGGAAACCAAAACAAAGCAAAATATGCAAGCAAATTTTGAAAAATGTACCAATAGATAGTCTACTAAAGGAATCCATTACAAAATACATGGCAACTGTTACACAGGAGAAATTTCAGTGACATTACTATTCTAACCTTTGCTTAACTGATGTGCCTGAGATAATACAATTGTGGAATACTAAGAGCATTATAATTAGACTCTAAAATCCTGTATGAAAATCTCAGGTACAGCACTAGTGAGAGTGTAACCTTAGAAAAGTAACTTTATCCTTCCAAACCAAAGAATAACTAAGACTGACCCAATTTTCAGGCATATCTTGTTCAACTACATGAACAAGGTGTGATTGCAGAGGGCTTATTTATGAGATGCATTAACGTATGTGTCATAAAATTAAAATGTATTAATTACATGTGAAGGATACATACGTATGAAATAAAACTTCCAAATTTCATTTAACTACAAAATATTAATAGGGAGTTTTAAAATCAGTTTTTCATCAAAGCCCTGAGCAATGAAGGGGCACCAAACTGGGAGCTATTTCTTCTTTCAGTTATACACATGTTTGTTATATGACACAAGGTATATTAAAATACATTTCTCATGAGATTAAACGCAGGGAATCCCAATATTCTATGGTATCAGCCACCTTAAAAATACATCTCTGTCTTTGCATTCTGACTTTGGGGATGACAGTAAAATAATAGCATGTTTGCTTAAATTCCCCTGATAATTTCATCCATAATAATTTTCTCCTAACTCTTGATTTCTTTGATTTTATCTGTAGTACAAGAAGATGGTTTATGAATGACAATATATTTCATTCTCAATCACGCCCTATTAGAGCAATTATCCCCTTCACTGTAGAAAAATTGAGAAGGGTAGACAAAGAGTATGGGGTTCTTTTACTTCTTCCAAGATGTTCTTCAAGCAGGCATTTCTGTCACCTAATATTTAAGGAAATTAGAACTGATTGTATTTATGTCTAACTGATTTCACTTTAAGAGACAGAGGTTAGAAAGAGAAAAATATAGATGTTGAATTTTTAACAAAATATTATCAATCTGGAAAACTAAAATCAAATCAGTTCCTCAACCCTCATACATTCAGAAAACATAAAGTACCAGGCATCCAGGAGAACACTACCACAAGCACTAAGCTTGAGAAGAAGGAAAGCTAAGACAGCAGCTACCACAGGTTGTTAAGTGGCTACTAGAGGGTAGAAGTTTTTTGTACATTCTCTTATGTAGTCTACACAGCAGCCTGCAAGCTAAATCATTCAACATCCATTTGTAGATGAGAAAACTGAGAACCAGCCTATCCTATAACTTGATCACAGTCACAGAGTTAGTTACTAGCACAGCCAGGATTCAAGTCCAGGTTTCTCTGTCTCCAAACTTGAAGCTATTTCCACTTGACAGTATTGCAGACTCATTGTGATATGCTGTAATTCTGGAAATATTATCCCCTAGAAACAACACAAAATAGTATCCTCATGTGTTTGAATTATTTTATAAAGCCACAAGATTAAGCAGATCATTATATTAAAAAATAAATAAAACTACAGTGGCTTCTAAATCAATTAGCTAACTAGTAAAATAAATTTAAAAATCATTTATATCCCTGCAAGAAAAAGAAAAAAAATTATGATCTCAAAATGGCGTATACTCAATGGTTGGTTAATAGTTAATTTTCTCTCCATTTAATCATTTTCCTAAATTTGAAATATAGTCCGTTATTTCTACTACCTTTATTCTGATTGTTATCTTCCATCAAGGATGTTAAATCAAATTTTTAACTTATGAATCTATTGACCTAAATCTGTAAACAGTCCTTCCTATTATTCCTGCTGTGTTCCCTGGAATTCTCTCATTCAATTTTTAATTCAACTCTGAGTTAACTAGAAATTTCTATCTCAGATTTAAATATTAAAACATATAAGCTAGTTGGAGATTCAAGCTTATAACGTATGAAATATTTTGTAAGTAATGAAAAACCTTTCCTCTCACTTGTGGAAATGAACTGCTCACTCAGTTAAGCTGCACTGTGAATATTAAGCATTTGGAGTCTTATATCAGGTTCTTGAGTTCTTCTTAAAGTCCACAGGGATGCTCCAGGGAGAAAACACAATTTTCATCTGAGATAGAAAAGTAACGTGATGATTTGTTTTTTTCCGTAGTAAACAAGTAAATGATTCTGGAACAATGAACTGCATGATAAGAAATGATTACGTGAATGCACTTTGGCCTCTGATGTAAAATGATCCCTCAGTGGAAAAAGAATATTCACAGAATCGGAAAAAAAATTAATGGTTCAGGAAATAGCCTTTGCTCTGATACTAAATAGTTGTGTGCCATTGGGTTGAAGACTTAAATTCTCTGAAATCTAATTTTCTCTTCCTGGGAAAATAACCTGTTTACTTCTCTCAAAATCCTGCAAACATGCACATAATGAAATAATAAGAAAACATAAGCTATGACAGAATTCACAATCAATAATAAAGATTACTATACTTATTTAACTTTTACTGTGCTACACTTCTGTGTGATATGAGAGATATATTTAAACTCTGAGTATTTAATAGAGGAAATAAAATAAAATACATGAATAGGAAGTATTGACAGCAGAGATGGGACAGTAGACAGATAGCTGTAATATTCTAGGTAATAGAACATCAGATATCAGAAATAAGGCAAAGATAAAGGTCAAACTTTGAGTCGTACAGGGTCTTGTCCTGTCTTGGGGACCCTACATAGTAATCTATAGTCTAGTACTAGGCTACGTACTTAAAGAAATTCTTCAGAAAACTGTGAAAAACACATAGATGCTTAAGCTCTATGCCCAGAGATTCTAAAGTAGTAGATAAGGAATGTTGGTCATGGAATCTAAATTTTAAAAGAAAGAAAGAGGAAGAAAAGGAAAGAAAGAAAAATGATACTGATAGGAAGCCCAATTGTGAATAAAGGATCTATTAATTAAATGCAGTCTTTAATGATCTATATATTCGATGCAATCCTAATTAAAATTAAACAAGCATTTTTTTTTTTTTGCAGAAACTGACAAAGTAATTCTACAATTTATAAAAGTGGCAACAGAATTAAATTAGTCAAAGCAATTTTGAAAACGAAGAATAAAGTAGGACTCACATAATCTGAATTCAAGATCTGCCACACAACTAAAATAATTAAGAGAGTGTGGCATCAGTGCAAAGATACACATGTAGATCAATGAAACAGAATAGAGTGTTCAGCAATAGATTCAAACAATATAGTCAATTGAATTTTGACAAAATTGTTAAGGGGAATCTATGGATAAAAGATAGTCTTTCTTTTTTCAAGTGGCACTGAATATGTAGAATAGCCTTATACCACAAAAAAAGAGACATTGACTCATTCTTTACATCACATTTAAAAGTTGTCTCAAAATGAATCTTAGACATTAATACAAAACTTAATATTATACAATTTCTGGAGAAAAAATAAGACAACATATGTGTGACTGTGGGTTAGTCGCAAATTTTTGTATAAAACACAAATGCATGAACCATAGAAGAAAAAACTGATAAATTTTACTTCATTTTTACTTCATCACAATTAAAATCTGTTTTGTAAAAGACACTGTTGAGAGAATAAACAAACCACAGACTTATACAAAATATTTGGTAAAGAGCTATTCAATATAGAACATGAATCCAGAATATATAGAGAACTCTAAAAACTCAACAATTTAAAAACAAAAGGAAGGATAAACAATAAAAACAATAAAATGGGCACAAACTTGAACAGACACTTCACCAGAGAAGATACACAAATGGCAACTAAGCATATGAATAAAAATGTTCAACACCATTTGCTATTAGGGACATACAACTTAAATCTACAAGGTGCTTCCATACACCTATCGGAATGACTAGAATTTTAAAAGTATAATAACAAACGACAATACAAAGTGCTCACAACAGTGCAGAACAACTAGATCTCTCATCCATTGTTGGCAGGAAAACAAAATAGTGTCGCTCACCCAGCAATCTCGTTCTGTGTAAGTTACCTAGAGAAAATAAAGCATATGTCTATGCCAAGCCTTATATGCCAATATTTATAACGGCTCTGCTAACTACATTCTGAAACTGGAAAAATCCAAATGTCCATCCACTATTGAGTGGATAAACTAACTAGGGTACATCTTTTGGACGGAATACTATTCATCAATTAGTAGGAACAAATACTGATATATTCAAGTACAAAGATAGATCTCAAATACATCCTGCTCGGTGAAAGAAGCCAAACTCAAAAGGTTGCATACAATGTGATTCCATCTATATCACATTCTGGACAAGGCAAAGTTGTAACAGAGGAGAACACTCTGATACATCTGCTGTTGTCAAAACTGGGGGACAAAGGGACGTGACTGACTACAAAGTGATGAGAGGGGACATTTTTTATGGTGATAGAAGTGTTCTATAATATGATTGTGGTTATACAATTGTCTGTGTCTATTAAAATTCATGTAACTAACTGGTACCTACAAATGGTAAATTTTCTGGATTTATATCAAAACGCAACAACCCCGACTTTAGAAAACTATTACCTAAATTAATCTTTGCTTCAGAATAGTGTGATCCTTACAGAGGGGATAGTGATGAGAAGACAGAATAAGGGAGGTTCTGGGTGTTGCCAAGGTTCTACTTCTTAGTCTTGGTCTTGTTCATAGGGTTATGTTGAATTTAAAAATTCATTAAGCTGTACACTTACAATGTATGTACTTTTCTCCATGTATATTTTTTTCAATAAA
The DNA here is from genome assembly GCF_000283155.1 of Ceratotherium simum simum. Next base: position 146,996 of record NW_004454319.1, on the reverse strand, counting down.
GTTAAAAAGGAATCAAAATCTTATTTTATCACTTTTCTAATACACTATATAAACCCCTGTTACTTTAAAGTTCTTTATACCAGTCTATCATTTTACTGATAGACCCATTAATGAGATGGTTATAAATTATTGCTATGTGTTAATTTTATATTTGTATGAGTCATGTTTTTATCATTAGGAAATTATAATTTAGTCCCTTTAGGTGCATCAGTTTCTATCAAATCTTAATTTTCTTTCTTTACTTGAAATCAGTTTTTCTCCATATCTCTCTGGCTTCTCTTTCCTTAAGTATGCTTTCTATAGCGAGTACTCACTCTTATATTTTACTAAATTATTCTTGATTTCTTCTATTTTTTGGTTATTTTGAGTTCGCTGAATCATCTTTTCACATTCTCCTTATGTCCATTCACCTAATTTCTGACATACTTCATTTTCTTGAAGCGTTAGTCATTTTTAAAATTTTAGTTTCATATAATTTTAAGATATATTTAGTATGGTATGCATTTGATTGCTTTACGGCCTGATTTTATGCTCTGATTTTGGCAATATTTGGAACATTATTTGGTTATTTTGATCCTTTTACAATTTAAATATCATTATATGGAGTTCAATAGTAATCTTTTTGTCCCTTCAATGTGTAAATATGATGGGTATTCTGACTATCAGAAGGAGGTACATACTAAGTGGGAGATATATCAAGGTGCTTTTCCAGTTTCATGTTCAAGAAATCACTCTTATGTTTTTATGATGGCCTTAAAATATGACTGTACAGCCACTTTAGCTCTCAGAGCTAAGTTCAACTCGAGTACTTTCTACCTGCTGTTTCCTGTATCTAAACAGATCCCGCCTTCCAAAGGAGGACTCTACACTTTAGACATTATATCTTGCTATAACAGTACTTTCTGAGTCCTGCATATTCCAGAAGCACCCTCCCTTTGAAACTATCCTTCTTAGTGTATCTGTCCTACTCATTTGACATTCTTCTCAGCATTCTCTTCCTCTAGTTGAAGCCCTACTTTTCAACGGGACTACATGCTGCATATTTCTGAGATCCTCAGTGACCCACAGCGCAATTTCAGTCTCTTACAGTCCCTGTGACATTCTGACTGAGTCTGGGTGGGGGTGGGGAGCACCTGGAAAATCAAAGAAAAAATAAAATTCTACTGGGCCTCCCTTTTCTACCAATGTTAAATTTCTTTATTTTGGTTCTAGGAGTGTGTATGTGTTTATTGTGTGTGCATATCTATCTATCGATTAATAGATATTTTTTATTTAATCTGAGTAAGCTCTCAATTGTATTCAGACTTCACAAAATTATGTGACTTATAAAGCCCCACAGAGCTTTGAGTTTTTGATGTTTCCTCCACGTTTCTATGACTTTTTTGGACTTCTCTCATTATCTTGAATAATAATCTTCCAATGAGCTCAAAATATATACTTTATATACATTTAAACCACACACTTGATAATTTGAAGAGAGTAAAAGTGTAATGAATTTGATTGACTATAAATCCACCTGCTACATTCTGTAAGAGAGATATTGTCATTTTACATGATTATAGTTTGCCATATTTACTGACCTGTTGCAATATAAAATGGCTTATATTGCCAGGATGAGGACTTTGGTTCTCAGAGAAGTTAGTGCTAATCTAGTGTCAGAGCTATGATGTAAAAATGTGTCTCACATTGTAAGATTTCTTATTTAGTGTCAAAATATGTATTTTTTTCTTAAGGAATCATTTTAAACCAGAGACTAAATAACTTTATTTAGTAACTATCAACATGTAGTACATCATTCCAGCACCATTTACATTTTTATTATTGAGTAAATCATTACCGTTCCTATTTTGAACCAGAAGATAATTGGGGCACATTCCCCTTGGGGCATCTCCCATGGGTTTTATCAACTGTTGAGTAAATGGATATAAACAATTTAAATTAATCATATTCATGGTGTATCTAAACCTGCCTTTGCTGTTCCACAGGTAGGAGAATATTTCAGACCATTTGTGGAATATTTTAGGAGGTGGGACCTAAATATCAAGGTCAAATATGTTACAAAATCCTCAGTAATAACACTTTAGTTGTTGCCTACTGCATGAGTGAATAGAACGTATCCATCACAATCTGATTTATGCAGAGTCTAAGAATTGAAAAATAATGCATCCTCAAAATAAAACATAGAAAATATCGAATTTATGTTCGTAGAAGTAATAAGAATGCTCCAAATAGAGTGTATGTTTTCATTTTCCTGATGAAAGAAGACAGACCAGTTCAAAGTAAAACAATCAGGAAATTTATCAATAGAGGGCAAGAAAACATTTGACCAATTCAACTATCTGGGGGCTTATATTTTGATATAATGGGAAAAATAATCAATAATTCATTTAAGTTTATTTTCCTAGCTATGTAATGTAGAAGCCACTTCAGATTACTACTTATTCATAATATTTCTCTAGTCTTAATGGCTTAAAAACATCCAAATACATCAAAGATCACATTTTGTTTTGTTTTAGTGGTGGAGGGAAGGGGGGGAGTCAGTTGCAGAATGAAGCTTTGGTATAATAAGAGGCAGTAAAAATGGTGAAAAGCGCATGCACCATGAGGGAGACCTAGGATGGAATTTTTGTCTGGCACTTATTAGCTGTGAGAGTTGCTATAAAGGTGAAATAAAAAACAAATGTGAGCAGAAGTCCATCCCTACAGCTCCACAAGAGGCTATTCTTTCTCTCCTCCTTTGCAAACTTAGTGATTCAATATTGAGCCCAAGATATTTGGGGTATTCTGCCTACTATTAAAGTTATAATTTTGGAAGTGGCTTAACATAAATTATAAAATTATAATTCTATATTATTAAATTCTTCAAGAATCAGTTTTCTTTTTATAACTCTGAGTCCTTTCAATAGGTACTAATATCAATTTAGTCATGCTCATCTAACAGAAATGATAGCTTTAAGAGAAATTTCATTGTGTTTAACATTGTAATTTTTCATTATCTTAATTATCCAAAGCAAAATTAATTCCACTGCAGTGTTGTAAATGGTATTGTGGCAATCTGTGTGTTTTTTTGTTTTTTTTTTATTAACAGATCATACAATACCCAAAACTCCTTTATCCTGTAATCCAGACACTTAAAGAGTCCACAGAGGAAAAATCATAATCAAAGTATAATACATTGGATTTAATCTGATAGAAAAATGTTTAAGTTCTTATTAATAATGACAAAATATTTATTATATGTACCAAAAGAATGAAATATCTAGTTCAAGGTTCTGGTCAACTATGATTTTCAGTGATTTAGTTATAACATTAGTGTTGTGGCCCAATATTTGCTAATTTTAAAAAACAAATACATGAAGACAAAAGTTCAAGTATAAGGGTACCCTAAATTTATACCAAAAATTGACATATTTGAAGGAAATACTTTAAATATTCATTTTTCACGTATTTAATTAATCTGCCTGACTTTGTGTTATTGTGTCTGCATTCTTATTTAAATTTATTGCTATTTGAAAGAGGAGTCAACTTTGGTGGGAAAGCCTAATCTCACAGGTGGCTTTTAATTATGGAGCTGAGTGAGGAGCACAAACTTTTAGATTCCAAATCCTATGGAATTTTCTTTCTACCACATTATCATTGAACCGATGGCAAGAATTGTATTGGGCTTGAACTTTTGCTTGTGACTCCTAATTGCATTAAAACACATTGATTTCACTATATTCATCAAAGTTTGTTTTTGGTTTCCTTTATTTCTATTTTTATCTTATCTACATAAACTCTTGTCTGAATCTCCCACTGGTTAATATTCATGTCATCCCTCCCCTTGGCATTTTTAAAATAAGAAAGATGTATTGGGGGTTTTCCAATCAATTCATTAAGAATTTTTCTAATGAAATGATACATTTAAAAGTGTCTTATAGTATTAGACCCACTCAAAAATATTCAGTTAATTAGAGTAAGTGGTTTGAATACCCTAACTTGTTTTGTTGTAGCTTCTATTTCCAATACATAGGACTCAACCTACATTCTGCCTTCTCTGATGTCTCAAATGAGTATTTCTTGTTTTCCCTGACTTTAACATTTCCAATAATTCTATGAAAATATTTTCTCCTGATATTGACAGTTCCTCTAGGGAATCCTGACTTTGTCTTTCCCAGAAGATTGTTGGTCTGTGCTTTCTTCTCCTTCCATCACTATTTCCAATCCAAATGGCTCTTTCTCTTACTGGTGGGTTCCACATCAGTGAACTGGAGCTGGAGCTTGAATTGCATTAGGAATTTAAATAGTGTACAGAATACTATTTGCAGCAGATTATACGCCCTCAAGACTGACAAATTTTCTATGGGTGGATACATTAAAAATAAAATAAATAGCTGTAATAAATAACCAGAATAAAATCTATCCTCCAGCTAGTATTACATTTGGGGCTAATAATGGAACTTTGAATTCAGGTTCAGCTAACACTATGACTCCTAATTTGATTAACCAGGGGACTATGCAGGAATGATTTTTTCTGTATGTTCTAACATTAAATTTTTGTTACTTCTTTTTTGCTCAAATGCAAACTCTTATGTCTAGGTGCAAAGATTCTTTTCTGTTGTTATATTTTTAATTACTGATCTTTATGAACTTATTTGTTACTTTTAGCTAATAGTTACCTAGTTGTTATTTCACTGAATCAAAATCAACAATATTTAATCAAATGTAATACTCTAATAGGCAAATCATATTTTTTTTATTTTTCCTATAATTCTCTCATTTTTATGACAGGATTTTGAGAAAGTATAAAAACATAGATTATCAAGAATTTAGCTTTCCAAAAACAATGCAAATGACCAAATATTTACCTAAAAAGGATAAAATAATGCTAAATTTAAAAAACAAATTAAAGGAAACAAGCTGTCATACAATTTTATATGAAATCATAATCCATCTTCTTCAAAAAAATCTTCATTAGTTCTTTTCAGAATAACCTAATGGAGTTGGAAAATTTTTAGAGATTAACTCATAAAATATCACAATTCAGTAGGCTGTTAGTCTGTCAAACTAATCTAACACAACATATTCTATTGTGGGAGATCAAAATTGGCCACCCTGAAATATATCTCTTTTTTTTTTCTTTTTGTGAGGAAGATCAGCCCTGAGCTACCATCCGTGCCAATCCTCCTCTTTTTGCTGAGGAAGACTGGCCTTGAGCTAACATCCGTGCTGATCTTCCTCCACTTTCTATGGGAGGACACCACAGCATGACCTGACAAGTGGTGCATCGGTGCGAGCCAGGGATCCGAACCCGGGCCACCAGCAGCAAAGTGCATGCACTTAACCGCTACACTGTGCAGCCGGCTCCTGAAATAGATCTCTTTACCTTGATTATTTTCTCTGATGAACATTTAACCTCCCCCACTAACTGCCTAAAGGAATTTAACTCTGGGTATGGACAGACTGGCAGAGACCTTGCTAAGCCCAATCTTATCAAAGTTCTGTTTTCCAAAACATTTACATTTGTAGAGCTATCTCCCTCTCTGTACTGGGAAGTGAGGGGGATGGCCTTGTCTCTGTAGAAACACTTATCAATGTGGAAGGAGAGGACTTAAATCTACATACTTTTGATTAATGTGATTTCTGTCTCTCCGGCCACATTCTCTATAGGTGGCCCTGCAAAGAATTGTCTGACAAACATTTACATTTCCCTCTCCATGTGAATTGTCTCCTTCCCCTCTGAAATCACAAACCTCTACCACCGCCAACATCCTCCAACATCTTTAGCTGAAGATGGTGTTTAAGATGAGAATCCCCACTATTGTGTTGAGAAACTCAGTTTCCCTGGTTTCTCCCATGTATACATGTTACCAAACTTGGTATTATTTTCTCCTGCTAACCTGTCTTTTAATTATTTGGCCAGCCATAAGAACCTTAAGGGAAAGGGCGGAGGGAGATTCTCCCTCTTCCCTGACACTGTATTTAAAGTTATTTTCAAAATTAGTTTTATTAACATAATTTGCCCTTCAAAGTTTATTCTATTATTTTGAAATAAACATTAATGTCATAATTATATAACAAAATTTTTTTAACTATTCACTGTGTTTTAACATGATTTAATAGAAAAATAGCTAGTAAAATCCACAGTTGAATTAACCATTTGACTTGATGATTTTAGAAATGACATGAGTTGAGCCAGTGAGTTAAAACTCAAATCTTCCATTTGATTCTGTAGTGACTGGCATCAACCTTTGACCCATCGTCTTGTTACTGTCTCCTGAAATGCAGCTGGGAAACTATGCATTGCCAAGACATAAATATGAGCACATAGTTCACTTTCCCTGAGTCACAATATTGCTAATTTTTGTCATAGCAATACGGATTATAATTTTAGAAATATCTTCAAGTTTGTTCAGTATGAAGTGTCAACATGAAAAATGTCACTGAAGTTACTATATTTGTACTGAAGGGCTTCACAGACAAGCTTGAACTGCAAACCATCTTATTCTGCCTATTTCTGGCAATTTGCCTGTTTACTCTGGTGGGAAATTTGGGACTGGTTGTATTGGTCACTGGGGATTCCTGGCTCCACAACCCTATGTACTATTTTCTTAGTGTGTTATCATCCTTGGATGCCTGCTCTTCCTCAGTTGTGACCCCAAAAATGTTGGTCAGTTTCCTATCGGAAAATAAAGCCATTTCATTCCCTGGATGTGCAGCTCAGATGTTTCTCTTTGTTACTTTTGGGACCACAGAATGCTTTCTTTTGGCTGCAATGGCATATGATTTCTATGTAGCAACCTACAACCCTCTGCTATATTCAGTTAACATGTCACCCAGGGTCTGTGTGCCACTCATTATTGCTTCCTATCTTTGTGGCATTTTTTTTTTT
>NW_004454319.1:101561-114904 GCF_000283155.1 Ceratotherium simum simum | reverse complement strand
AATGATTCCCTGAACCACATTAAAATTGAGAACTTAGGTTTATCCTTAAGAGCATAAAGAGGTAAGCCACAGTGAGGGAAAATGTATTTGCAATGCATGTAACTGACACGTCTGGACAACATATAATCAACTATTGTGACTTAAAAAAAGACAGGCAATTCAATGAAAAAATATGAGCAAGGCACTTGAACAGCCAATTCATAAAAGTGGTAACGCAAATGGCCTGTAAATACTGTAAACTTGTTCAATCTCATTACAAATCAGGGAAATGGCAGTTAAAGGCACAATGAGATACCATTACACACTCAACAAGATGGCTAAAATGACAAACATTGACTCATTTACTACTTATGGAAGTGTAAGTAATGAGTTTTGGAAAATTTCTTGAATTATCAGTTAATATGAACATATATGTATCCTATAACAAAGAAATTTTACTACCAGGTATGTTCCCAAGAAAAAGCATGCTCATAAACACCAAAAGACATGATGTTCATTGGAGAAAAATTCACAAAAGTTAAAAAATGGAAACAACTTAAATGTTCAACAACAAAAGAATGGATAAATCATCTGTGGAATATCAGTGTAATGGAATACTAACATCAATAAGATATATGAACTAGAGATTTATTCAACAAAACATGAATTTCACAAACATAATATAGATGGTGAAGATGTTCTATTTCCTGACTTGAGTGGTGGTTACATGTGTGTGTTCACTTTGTCATAAGTCACTGAGCAGTACACTTAATAGTACACTTAGTTTCTGTGCACAAATAAAATCAATAAAATCTTAAAATCAATAAAAGTTTAAAAATGTAGCATCAGGCTTGCAATTGTCAGTGAAACTTCTCTCAATTTCTCATGCAAAACACTTGTATGAATGTCATGGAAATTCTTCATACATTCTGACTCTGAGTGACTTTACTGTCAGCATTAGAAAAAGAAGATAAACCATCGCAACGCCAAACAAGGTACCCTTGTGGCGGATCCTCTGCTGCAATGCACTGTAGCTGAGCAGTGGCTGAAATTTTGTGCTACTTCTTGTGAGGAAAGCTCAGCGGTTGCTACACTGTTGCATTAAAGTTCACTCTTTAAATGTTTCCTTCTTAAGGAGGAGATAAGAAATAGTTGACCCAGTCAAATGCAGAAAACAAGTTGATCCCAATGGATTTTTTAAAGAGATCAAAAACAGCAAGAACATTTTAATTTACTTCCCTCTCAACAATAAAATCCTCAAAGTATGGCATACTTCGGGGACATAAATTCTCCCAGAACAAAAAACGATGTAACTACTTCTGGAAACTTTAATCCACATGAAAAAGATAATTTGTTTTGGAGTGGAATCTTACTAATTCCTTGGGAAGAAAACTAACAATAAAATCAAGATCCCTAGAAAGTCTGACATTTTCTCTGTGCAGAGGCACAGGTGGGGGTGGGAAGAAGGAATATGTGCTGAAAAAGCGTACAATTTGTACTCCATTTTAATTTTAATTCTCTAAAGAAGAAAGGAACTCATTGGAATGTAAGTTTAGATCATTTTCATCCATTTCTGCTCCTCTCTTTACTCTTCAAGAAGTTCAAAATGAGTTAAATGGATTAATGGGAAAATGAAAATGACTGACATTTAAAATGTGTTTATTTGGTCCACAGAAAAATAACCACTCTCAGATCATCACTGGTTAGAATGCTGCACCTATCTAGTAAGAAGTAGTGTGAAATCCTGTAAGATTCACAAAGAGGTTATAGTCAAGTGAAATCCCTTTTCAAGTCCAGTGACTGTGCCCTGAACAGAAGAGAGGCTGGGCCACCCACTCCAGGTGTGGTGCCATCTGTCTGGAATGTTGCATTGGGTTATGGGCATCATGCTCAAAGCATGGGGTACAAAGGTTAATGAGGGAACTATAAATGAGAGTACAATTTGCAGCAGATGTTTGAGAGCCTTCGTACTTGAGTAAACTTGGACTCTAGTATAGAGTTTTCTTTGTAATCAACAACCCCTTCACTGTTAAATTTGCATTTGGGCATTGACTGATTCTGTATCCTAGAAAGAACATTAAGAATTGGGTTGGGACATGGGAAGATCTAAGGTTTCCTCCTAGGAGATTGACATCGTTGGAAGCGTGGAGACTCTGTATTCAGACAAGTCAGTGTCTTAATCTCAGACAATGCTTAGGAGATATTAGCTCTGGGTCTTTAGACACCATCTTTCAAATTTACAAACTTTATTACCTGCTCTGTATAGTGGAGATGACCAAATGTTTCTTACCCAGGCTTGTGTGGAAATCAAATGAGCTGACATTTGCAAAGCCCTTGGGGCAGAGTCTGGTAAATCTCAGATACTCTACAAATGCCTGTTCTTTGTCCCGTATTCATTGTAGCCTCAAATGTATTGCATCGTGAAGCCAATCGTGACTTCAGCACTGCATGGTGGAAAATGATTGTATATTTGCCACCATTTCTGTGGGTCAAAGATCTTGGAACCTTAGTTTTCTTATTTATGAAGGTAAAATTGGGGCCAGAGTTCTCTCAGCTTAGAATTTTAGAAATCTACAACTCCACATGCATGGCTTACAGTTGTTTCTCTCTTTCCACCTCCTCGGCTTCACACACTTCTTGCCTCCTGTTCCCATTCCAGATCGGTTGTTGCTATTTTCTTTTCTTCTCTCTCTTTTTTTTTAATTGCTGAAATACCTTAAGGATTGTTTTAGATTATTATTATTTTTTATTTTGTTTTAGATTATTTTTAATTATAAAAGTGATTCAGGTATACTTTCTCCTCATAACAAAGTCTTAAAGTTGCATGTAAAGCTGGAGTCTTCTTTGATTACTCACCCACACACCAGCTCCCTGCCCCTCTGTTCTCAGAGATGAGGACTGCTCATGTGGTGTTTAGCTTTACAGATTCTTCTATTTTATTTACACACACACATTTAAATAATTATAATTAAAGAAAATATTGAGGTTTAAAAAATGTTCCTAACCTCATACTGTACACATCATTCTGTAACTTGCTTCTCCTTCATATATCTTGGAAAAATAACCATATTTGTACATATAGAACCACTTAGTCTTTGAACTTCTGTGCAACATACCATAGAATGACTATATTAAGGTTTATTTTCCTGTTATTCTTTTGGAGAATATTTACGTGGAGTCCTATTTTTCATCATTTTAAACAATAGTGAAGTGGATATCATTGTTTTTCCATTGTGTCTTTCCTTAGGGTAGATACTAAGTAATGGAATTTCTGATTCACCAGGTATGTGCTTTAAAAAAAAAAAAATCAAGATATAGTGAAATCCAGAGGCATCGGCCCCTGTGGTGTGAGTGATCACCATTTTCTCTCACTGCCTCATCAGTATTTTATATTTTCACATTCCTTAATATTTTATCAATTTGATGGGTGAAAATAGTATATAATTCTTTCAGTTTGGTTGATGTGATTATTAGGGATACTAAGCATTTTTCCATGTTTCTTGGTACTTTGAGTGTGTTCTCTTGCAGCATGCCACTATATGTCTTTTGCTTGTCATTATAATGATGTTCGCTATTTTAATTGATGATTTGCGCCTGTTTTTTCTGTGTTCTGATTTCGATCCTTTGTAATATATGTTTCAATACTTTTCCCAATCTGTGTGTCTTAATTTTACTTAGAGTGTATGTTGGCATATATTCATTAAAATTATGTGGTAAAATTTACCAACATTTTCTTCATGTGATTTTTATTTATGTTCTGTTTAAGAAGACCATCCTTACCACAAAATCATAATACTATTCTTTAGTATTTTCTTGTCATATGTGTATAGATAGGATTTTTTTCCCATTGATTTTTTTTATTTTATTGTTTTATTGAGGTCATAGTGGTTTATAACATTGTGTGATTTCAGATGTACATTATTATATATCAGTTTCTGTATAAACTGCATTGTGCTCACACCCAATAGTCTAATTTTTATCCATCACCATACATATGTGCCCCTTTAGCCCTTTTGCCCTCCCCCTCACCCCTTCCCCTCTGGTAACACCTAATCTGTTCTCCTTATCCATGTGTTTATCTTCCACATATGAGGTAAATCATGCAGTGTTTGTCTTTGTCTGTCTGGCTTATTTCACTTAACATAATACCCTCAAGATCCATCCCTGTTATTGCAAATGGCACAATTTTGTCTTTTTTACTGCTGAGTAGTATTCAATTGTATAGATATATCACATCTTCTTTATCTATTCATCCATCGATGGGCAGTTGGGTTATCTCCATGTCTTGGCTATTGTGAATAGTGCTGCAATAAATCTCTTTGATAGGGATGCATAAATCTCTTTGAATTGCTGATATCATGTTCTTTGGATAAATACCCGGTAGTGGGGTAGCTGGATTGTATGGTAGTTCTATTTTTAATTTTTTGAGAAATATCCATATTTTTTTCCATAGTGGCTGTACCAATTTGCATTCCCACTGGCATTGTATTGACTTTTTTAGTTTAAGTGGTGTGGTGTAGAATTTTAATATTGTTTATTTTTTCAAATGGTCATCCAAATATTGTAACACTTTTTCTTATGAGTAATTCACCTTTACCTTCCTGATTTGAAATAAAACATTTCTTCACACTAAATTGACATATATGCCTAGGTCTGCTTAGGGCTTTTCTAGTTTTTGTGTTCTTTTCTATTCATCTCTTTGTCTATTCTAGTTTCAACATTTTATCCATGTTGCTATCTGGAATAAGACATTCCTTTTCTTTGTTTTTCTTTTTAAAATTTGTCTTGGCTAGTTTTGAACATATTTCTCCCCCATAAATTTTAAAATCAGATTGTGTCGTTAAAAATTACATTTAGATGTTGGTTGGAATTCCATTAAATTTACCAAATAATTTGGTGAGTGTCTTAGCACAATCAGCCTTAGATAATCTGAAGGAAGTCTGTAGTCTGACCAAATCAGTTTTATTGACCCACTGCAATGAAGGAGCCCATACACCCCAGGAATGATGGGTGTATCATTGAACAAAGGAAAAATAGAATTATTATAAGATTTTTGAGAAGAGTGGAGTTTAGGTGAAAATTAAGTCAAGAAAAATTTTTTATAAACTCAAAGCAAGGCAAGGATGTATGTAAAGGGGCCACCATCACAACAGCCCTAAACCACAAAGTAGACACAGGGTTCTGTTTCCTTGGAAACTACCAAGTTAAGATAGACGTGGAATGTGGTATCTGGAAACCCCTCACATGGAGCTCTGTTCCTGTATTGGAAATAAGACAGAGTGGATGTTTCATCTTGTTCATATAATTTCAAACAAAAATTTTAGATAGCCTATAATTCTAGAAAATAAAGTTTCTCATTGAGTAATAAAGCAGTTGTCACTCGAAGAAAGTGTTGTTAGGACACTTGACAGCTGCAGCTTCTCTGTGGGGGAAATACTGTTTCCTGTTCACAGTGGGCTTATCCGTGTCTGCTATTCCAACCTGAAGAACGGCCACGCAGGCTCTTATTCCCCAAGTCTGAGCTAATTTTTACTTTCTCAGGAGAAAATGAATCTTTTTAATTGAGTCTTTTGTTACATAAAATGTATTTTTTCTCCGATTTAGGCATTTCTTCGTTTGCTTCAGTAAAGTTCCATAATTTATATTTTGCTTCATACAAATATTGAAGCTTCCTTGTGAGGCTTATTTATGGTTATTTTATCAATTTGAACTGATGTATTTGAGTTTTTCCGTTATAATTCACAAGTGATAATTATTGATTTTTTTACGTTGATTTTATATTCTATTTGTTGAACTCCTATTTTTTCTAAAAATTTATCTTATCAGTTGTCTCTTGTCCATTTTCTCTGTGGATGACCATTTTGCCTGCAAACAGTGATAGTATTTTCTTCTCTCTTTTTTCTATAATTCTTACATGTCTTTTATTTATGTTTTAGTACTTTGGCTGTGCTCTCCAGTAGAATGTTAAATAGTACAAATTATGAGCATCTTGATAGTTTCTGGTTATAGTGTGAACATTTCTAGTGATTTACACTGCACACATATATTCTCCAGAAGCTTCAGGAAGATTTTTTTTACTAAGTTAAATAGTTCCCTTTCGTTTCTAGTTTGGAAAATTTTTTCGAGAGCCACATTTTATCAAATTCCTTTAAAAATTCTATTGAAATAATAATGACATTTTTCCTTTCAGACTGTAAATGTGATGAATAATTTTATAGGTTTTCTTTATGACCAAATTCTTAGTTAAACCCTAATTTTCTCTTTTAAACATTTAAACCATATTACTCTCTAGAACTGTAATATATTTCATTAGCTAGCATTTTATTTAGGCTTTTTTTTTTAACACCAATGTTCCTAAATTGAACCTGTAGTTTCCTTTCTTGTGTATTATGTTATGCTTTTAAGAAACTTCAAGTTGTATGTGTTACCAGTTTTCAGCTTTTCTCACTTTAGAGACCCAAACCAACGAATGGCTGACGAAAACTATATAAGAATCACAGAGTTTATTTTCATAGGCTTATAGTACCATTCTCAGATACAAGTCTTCCTTTTATGGCTCTTTCTGCTTTTTTACCTCATTACTAAGAGAGGAAACTTGGGCATGATTATTCTCATCTAGATCAATTCTCGCCTTCACACACCCATGTACTTTTTCCTCAGTCACCTGTCCTTTGTGGACATCTGCTTTTCCTCAGTTGTGAGCCCCAAGATGCTCACTGACTTCTTCACTGAAAGGAAAGCCATCTCTTTCCTGGGATGTGCCTTGCAGCAGTGGTTCCTTGAGTTCTTTGTGGCCATTGAGTGCCTTCTCCTGGCATCCATGGCCTATGACTGCTACATAGCCATCTATAACCCATTATTGTACTCAGTTGCCATGTCCCAGAGACTCTGCATCCAGCTGGTGATTGGATCCTATGCCATTGAGTTCCTGAACACCATGACTCACACAAGGCTGCTTTCCAACTTCCCTTTTTTCACTCTAACATTATCAATCATTTATTCTGTGACGTGATCTCCCTTCTTTTTCTGGTATGTGCTGACATCTGGATCAATAAATTATTAGTTTTCATTGTGGCTGGAGCTGTACTAGTCATCAGTAGCCTGACCATTATAATCTCCTATTTTTACATCCTTACTGCCATCCTGAGGATCTGCTCTGCTGATGGGAGGGGCAAAGCCTTTTCCACCTGCTCTTCCCGTCTCACAGCTGTTTCCATCCTGTATGGGACTCTCTTCTTTATCTATGTGAGGCCAGGTGCAATTTTTTCTCTGGACCTCAATAAAATGGTGTCGGCGTTCTACACAGCAGTGATCCCTATGTTGAATCTTCTCTTCTACTGCTTGAGAAATAAAGAAGTGAAAGCTGCCATGTGCAGGACAGTCACCAGGAGGAAATTCTGCATCAGAAGTCAAATTCCCATCTAAAATAGAAAATAGATAAAAGGAGAAGCTTCCAGACCTGGCTACACTACCTGGTCATCATCTAAAGACATCAGAGAATTTTCAGAATTTGAGGGATGGCATCCTTCCATCCTTCTATATGACTTTTATTTTAGTAGCAAATTTTTTTTAAAACTCCGTTTCATCATGTCCCTATAGATGATAAAAATTCCCAGGCACCTACAGAGTCAGAGCAATTCTGCTTCTTCAATCATCTTCCTTACTGGAAATATGATACAATCTAATAAATGTTGTAACCACCTATACTAATACTATTGCTCTCCTTGGACCAATGTAAATGCCCAGACTAGGTGAGAGTCGTTGGAACAAGATATATGTCCTCTATCCCTAAATAGAGAATTGAAAATATCAAACAGACCAGTTACTTAGCTTAAAAATGATATATTTTTTAACTAAAGGAATCTCCCATATCATATTTCTTTTAATATCATTTATGCTTATTTTATTTATTCTTGTCTTCCAAAAATACAATGTCATGATCATTGCAGGAAAAAAGAAAGTATAGAAAAGCAAGTGAAGAAAATATTAACAAAAAAGTCCTATATTTTTATTTTCCCACCAAGTGACAAGTCCTGGTAATAATTTCCAGATGACTTTCAAGATATTTGACTAACTTGTTCCAGCTATTACTTTATTAATTGATATTTAGTTTTCTCCTAGTTCTTCAGATAAAAATAAATAAGGATAGCTTACTATAGAAATTAGAAATAAAATGCAAAAAAAAAAAGAAATGAGAAAAATTCTAAAAAATCATAAACAATGTGTGTTGAGAAGTCAGAGGTAAACTAAAATGGAGAAAATTTATATCCTATTTTCAAGTTAGTCTTTTGTTGTTGCTTTCAAATAAAAAAAGGAATACAATAGAATGAAGTTAAAGAATATTTTTGGGCAAGCCCTGTGGCCAAGTGGTTAAAGTTCCCCACACTCTGCTTTGGCAGCCCAGGTTCACAGGTTTGGATGCTGGGCATGGACCTATGCCACTCATCTCCCTTGCTGTGGTGGCGACCCACATACAAAATGGAGGAGGATTAGCACAGATGTTAGCTCAGTGCAAATCTTCCTCAGCAAAAAAAAAATATATATATATACATATATGTTCACACTTCTTTGCCCCCCATAAAACATTTTGAAGAATTCAAGAGGAATTATAATTATTTTCAGGGAAGGTAAAATGATTTTTGAAAAGCGCCTATTTGGTACACATTAGAGTCTGCAGGCATTTTAGCCCTGATGGTGGGACGTGATCTAAAAATGTAAAATTTATCTCTAGATTATAGAAAGATCTACATCTGGAGTAGAAAAATCAAACAGTGAGACGTGCTTGAGTAATGAGTGATACAGGGAAAAACTAGGGTGTAGATTTAGCTCCAGCCTCTGCCCAAATAAATTTCATGATTGGATATTTGGATGAGCAAATGCTTTCTTAGGCAATATTGATGGAATGACAGTGTCACAATCGTTCCTCCTCACTCCAGGGATGGTGAACCTACTTTGAATATTGGATTATTCTAAGCATAGCACATTACAAGGACTGGTCATAGAATGGTTTGAGTTCAGAGAAAGCAAGCAGGCTGTGGAGGGAACTGGATACCAAGACATGGAGATGGTGGATAGGCTGGGGATAATCATGATTTCAATGACGCAATTGTCTCAGACAGAAAGAATGAGTCATGCACTAGATAACCAGAGAGACAGAAATAATGCCAATAGGATGCTATTAAAAGGATTCAGATGTTAGCTCAGAAATGTCTTCCATTTAAGAAATGTCTTCCATTTAATTTATATTATTTATTTATTGTGGAAACAATTAATTAGATGGAGGATGAGATGAACAATTTCAGATGTGTATGTACTTGGTGCTAATAGTAAAATAAGGTGACTTCTCTTTCTCTTGCTGAAAGGAAAATTATCAATGTTTTGGACTGTGCCTTACATCCAAGGTTATTTGGATTTTTGTGGCTGGTAAGTGGTTCCTCTTGTCATTCTTGGCAGATACACATCTTCTAGAACCCAGAGATCTATTTAGTTGCCATGTTACACAGATGTTGTGTCAGGATAGTAGATAGGCTTTATACTCTTGCATTCATGAACACCACTAGTATATTTCATGATAGCTGTTGATTTCCAATTCTTCTCCAGTATCATTACTGAGACATCTCCCTACTACTTGCCATCAAATACCCTGGCTATCTCATCCAATATATTTTTACTTAAAAAAATTTTTATTATGGAATTTTTAAATGTATAGAATAATAGAATAGTACAATGAACCCTCCTGTTCCCAATGTCCTGGTTGTTACTCTCCAATTATGTCTGGAGTTATAGCACACTTCAGTGGTCTAACCATCTGGATATTCTCTGTTTACTTCTTCACTGCCATCTGAGAATCCATTCCACTGCTGGAGGGCACAGCCTTCTCCTCTTGTTTTTATCATAAATGACTTCTATGCTGGGTGGGAATCGCTTCTATATCTATTACATAGTTCTGCAAGTTTTCCTGGCATTCTCTAAAGGAGTGAAGCCTCCAACTCTAAGTCCCATCATCACTAGAGGTATCTATAAGGAGAGGACTTTTTGTCAAGACCTAAATTCACATCGAGCCTAGGAAATGGAAAAGAAAGTGCTTCCAGGCAAAGCAAACACACTGAGAATATTCCTAAGATTCTAGGCCACTTCACAATGTTTCTGAATGAATGGGCGAAGGAATGGCTGCCTGATCAGGATTTATGTTTCTACCATTTTGGATACCACATTTCTTCTCTCTTTTCCCTGGAAAAGAGAGATAAAATTTCAAACCTCATGCTCAGCAAGTCAAATTCTGCTTCCAGGAGATTGCTTTTTGTCTTGACTTTGAACCACATACGTTATCTCAAGGTCCCGTTATTGGATCTCCACACCTCAGGATGGCTCTTGAGCAATCCCCTTGGTTTATTCCCTCCCACTGAGTTTTTTGGCAGTAGAATTTCTAATTTCTAAGTTTAATGCTATAGAGTACAATCACAAACCTGATCTCTTTTATCTATGATTTTGGACCAAGAAAAATATGCAACATTAAAAAGAAATGTTTTTCACCTGAGTTATTGGGATCCAGGCAGCTTTGGTTCAGCCTGGGGCCCACAGGAAGCTTTGTGAGCAAGACGTTCTTTCTGAGATGAGTGATGTGACACTGGACACCTCTGAAGCAGTCTGGGAGAAGGATAGTTATGAAAGGGTAAAGCCAGGGAATTCATTCACAGTCATTCAGTGGCCGCACTGAGTCTCAACAGTAACTGATCCTAATCCTAGTCCACCATCCTCTTGCCATGATACTTGACACTTGAAGCCCTGGGGAGCTGTTACTGGTGAGAGAAACAATGTGAGTCTCCGAGTCTTAGATTTTGTTCATTTCATAATATCTAGAGACACCATCAGGATAAGCTATACCACATTTTATGTCTCACTCAAAGAAGGGAAGTTTTATAAACAATTTAAGAAAGAGTTACTGGTCAAGAAAGGGAATCTACAGAAAGGGAATTATAATTGATTATAAGCCCCTGTGCATCTAAAATATCTCTTGAGGCAGAACCTGACCTTCAGAACAGATCAGATGCTATCAGGTCTTCTTCAGGTGTTTAAAAATTCTCTGAGACACAGTGGGATTATCTGTGCAGATTCTCTACTTTGCCAAGGCTCTTGATATTTTATGGGTAGCTTGTCCAAGGAGTGGACCATTAGACTCGTTTAGATGGAAGTGGGCCATCATCTGAACTAAGGGGATGAGTCAATTACTGCAATCTCCTTGAATCTCACAAGGAATCCCAATGCCAAATATAATGGGGTTAAAGGCAAATCTCATGATGCTGATGAAGCAGACTTGTCTGTAACCTATTAAGATATCCCACTGAGTGTGATGAGAGGCTTGTGTCCTCCTAGAGATTCCAGAATTCATTTCCCTGACTATGATTTTTACCACTTTTTTTCAATGACGAGACCAAAATTTTTTTTTCATTGAGATGTTTCAATTTACTTAGGTTATTATATAATTTAATGTATAAATTGAATCAAAAATTCTTTTAACTAGTAAGACTATAAAATATATGTGCCTAAATTCTTAAAATCTTTTTTATTGTTGCCTACGACAAGCAATAAAAACATATTTTTGAGAAACAAAATCATTGTCGAATATTTACAAAGTAGATCACAAAGAAGATACAAATCATTTGCAATTCTACTAGTCATATATGAAAATTGTGTCTATTTTGATATATTTCTTTCAGGTATTTTCCTATATATGTATATTTGCATAGTATATATTGAATTCAGAAATATATAAATGTATATAGTTTATTTTATGACAATGAGATCTTGAAAAACATGTTTTTATAATATGATTTTGTTTGCACAGATAATCTATGTTAAACTTCTGTTTATAGTCTTCCAGTAATTTTCTGTATATATATAATTTTATAAGATTTCATATTAAATATTATGTCTGTTTTAAACTAAATCATAAATCCTAAATATTTTCAAATAAAGTATTTTGTATTCATATTCTTCTCAACAGGATTTTTAATTGCCAAAACAATTTATTGAATTAAATACATGTGTGGTGACTCCTAATTGGTAGGCATTACTCCAGGTTCTGAGGATACAGCAGTGATAAGACAGGCAAAGACCCCTCCTCCATGGAGCTTCCATTCCATTGGAGGGAGAGAGGCTTGTAAATAAGTGCAAACCAGCTGGAGATCAGTACTACTAGATAAAAAGAAGAGCATGATAGGATGGTGTATATCTCAGGATGAGGCAGCATCATACAGCTAATATGTAGTGGGGGTTGGGGTTCTAACTGAGATCCCCAGACAGCAAAACTTAACTTTTAGCTCTTATACTAATGCCATCATTGTAGTAAGGTCACCTAGGAAAAAGAATAGCTGAGAAGAAAAGAAGCCAAATTGGTTGTATTTACCTCTGTGGCAGAAACTACTGAAGAGGCATCCCTTCATTCTCCCTGTCTTTAATAGACGCCCCATTTTTAGCTGAGCACCAAGATTTTTAGGTGAAACCAAGATAAAAGACTATATTTTCCCATTTCTTTTGTAGGTGAGTGTTGACATGTGAGCAAGTTTTGCCCTGCACAGAAGATTTGTGAGATGCTTCTGGGAAGTCTACTTAGATTTTCTGGTAGTTCCCCTTTTCTAACCAGTTTCCTTCCTGTGACCTGGAATGCAGATTTAATGACTGGACCTTGAGCAGTTATCGTGCACTACAAGGAAACGTTTTGGTTCCTGATATTTTATATCAGCTAGTTCAGCCCTATATTGGCTACCTCTAAATTTATTTGATGACAAAGAAAGAAACTAAATTACTTTAAGTAATTTTTTCAAAGTTACTTTTAATTCTGAGTTTTCTATCATATATAGGCAATACTAATTCACGCTGACACATATCCCTCTTTTGGAGGCAGAGAGTGGGAGGAGAATATCCACACCACACCTTAGTTGACTATTGCCTTGACTTTTAAGCTTCGGTAAATTAAAAGAGAATAAAGTTAAGAGAAGATAGTTGGGAAAAGGTTTCCATTCATTTCCTTTCTCCTGTTTGACATCCTTTAAGAGAAACAAATACTGTGTGTTTGGCCCAATTCCCGCTTACTGATCTAGTGTCTGTGTCCAGAGTGTTGAGGTTTTCCAACTGACTTCCTCTCCTGGATCAAGTGCTTAGATCTGTGATTTGGGAAAGGCAGGATCTCATGATTGACAGCCCCACCAGGTGTGGGATGGACAAGTTATCTAAATAAAGGAGTGGTTCTTTTGCCAAAAGAAGAGAAAGGGGACATCTGGTTGGGTAGACACAATTGAAATGGACATTTGAGGAAAGAAAAAGGTTTAAAGAAGATGTTTTGGAGAGAGAAAGAGACAGCGTTT
>NW_004454319.1:26844-89563 GCF_000283155.1 Ceratotherium simum simum | reverse complement strand
CAAGAAAGCACACCCCTTAGCAATATCAAACCAATGAACTCATACATCACACAATAGAAAGGGATTATTGCCCAGAGAACTCAAAAGAATCACATAATTTTCAAATGAAGTACCAAAGGAACCAGAAAAATATTAGAAAACATTTGGATTTTCTAGGGGATTATAACTACCAATCCCATATTGCTGATCATTAACATATATGTAACCAGGCTATTGTACAAAGGCCACAGGGATGTGTTTTAACATGTTTCAGCAGATTCTCAAATCTGACATGAAACTTTGCTGACATTGGAATGAGTTATTTTTCAGGAACCAAAAGGAACGAGGATGCCACCTGAGACTGAAACCCATTGTTAAGGAAGGAAATAACGTCTGACCCTGTGGGCAGAACAGAAGACGAGAAGTCTGGAGAATGGATGCCAGACATTGCCTGAACCCCTTCCCTATTCTTCCCTCCTCCCCACATAACTGCCTGAAGATTTTGTGTTTGCTTAAGGTGGTCTTTGGGATGTGAGTCTGCCATCTTCCAGTTTTACTAGTTAATTGAATAAATCCCTTTCTGGACCACTGACTCACGGAATTGATTGGCATTAGGTTGCAGCAAGCAGAATGAGCCTTTGTTCAGGTGCAAGATCTCAGAAGTGTTTGTCTCCATGAAGAAGAGGCAGCAAGTCATGGAAAAGAAGAGATCATATTTAAAAAAAAAAAAAATGATGAAATGAAAGGTATTTAAATATTAAGTGAGGACTTTAAAGAAACTACAATGCAATGTCAGAACTAAAAGCCACACGGGAGGCTTTAAATAAAGAATTGACATTTAGAAGATCAAATTCATTCTTGAAAGTAGTAATGTGAATCTTGCTATTGCAAGATTCAGAGAAAAAGGACAACATGATTAAGAAGAGAAGAAGAAACATAATGATATAAAAACCATAAAGCAGAGATTCAGCAACAGATTATGTATATGTTTGTTACTGAACCAAGTGGGCTCGCCTCCTGGTGAGTTAAATAAGACTCTACACCAGTGGAAGCTGTCTCACACAGCAAAGTGTATTTACAACAAACAAGAGGCCATGAGGAATCATTTTCAAAGTCATGGAGTCCCCAAACAAGGGGAAGTAGGAACTTTTATTTCAGTTGGGGAATGAATATTCAAAAGGGAGAGGCGAGTATTCACTTGCACAGGCTAAGTTGGAGAACATGCTTCCACATAATGAGGCCTAAGCCCCTCCTGGAGAGATCCTTGCATTAAAAATAAGGCAAAGATCATGGGCTGAGGTCTTATAGTGAGGCTTGGTCAGTTTCGGGATGGTTGGTGTTTTCATCTCCTTAACATACAAAAGGAAAAGCGACCACTTGGAAAAACAGTTAATTGCTTCCAAACCCACCTTTGAGTTTCTCGAGGTGCCTAGTTGATGACGTGTTTAGGGTAAATCAGAGCAATAGAAATGGAAGAGATGAGTTTTCTGAGTTAATGTAGGGTCAAATATTTAGATTTAAAATTTTCACCATGGTTTAGGTAAAAATCAATAAAATAAGCCCACAAATCCTAGCAGAGATTTTTAAATTGTAATGTTAATAAAATAATTCTTTAAGTATGAAGGAGTCAAAACTTGCTACCTAAAAAAGGGGAAAATTTCAAACAATTCTCAGTCTTCTTAATGATATTAACAGGAAAAAAAAATAAAAGAGCAATGTCTGAAGACTTTTCAGTGGAGAAATAAAATCGTCTTTCACATGTGAGTCAACAGAAAGTTATTATCAAAAGTTAAGGTCTCATGGAAAAATTGCTTTAAAGACTATACTAGCATGCTAAGAAATTAAATACCAAAAAAAAAAAAAAAAAAACCCACACAAAATCTTCTAGAGTGGGGCAGTTGTGTTGCATGCCTGAGGACCTGCAATTTTCCCTTACTCAGCTAGAACCAAAATTCAGTTCTCCATGTTGACTCTATTTTGTCAGGCTGGTGCTGTTTGTATTGGAGGTGAAACATAACCCTAATGAGTTTTGGTTTGTTGGTTTTGATTCCTTTCTTGGCAATAAGAAATGTATTTCCTTTGCCATTTCCTAACAGTTCAGATATAATCTCCTGCTAAAGTTTAATGACCAGTTGATACATCGTCAGCAGTTGTTCTCCTCAAGCCCTTGCTTACAATAGTGAAACTCTTTATATACTTTGGACAATGTCCTGGGAAAATTATTGATTTGGCAATATGTTGCAGTAAATACTATATCTGAGGAAAGTCCATTTTCTGCATTCTCTGTTCTTGCTCCCAAGATACTAATGCAAAAGAGAGAGGGGCAGGGGGAGTTAAGGTCCTCCAGTGGCCCACCCTCTTTACAAAGGATTCCATAGAGTTTTCTTGCTTAGCCTGGAGCTAGGGAGAATGGAGAGACTGTATCCAGTTAGAAAGAAGCATAAAATTATCAGAAAACTGATGTCATCAGACTTACTTAAGGCATGAAACAAAACTTTAATTGTACTTTCCCTTAGCGGCTCATTCCCAAGATACGGTACACTTAGGGGACAGAGCATCTTCAATAACAACCACAAAGAAAAAATGATGCAACTAGTTCAGGGAAATTTTATCTAATTGACAAAGACTCTGAATATGTTTTACAGTGGAGTCCTCCACATTTTCTTTTTGGAAGATAGTAAAGAATAAAATCAAATGACTTTTGAGACATCTGACTCATTCTGTCTGTGAAGGTAGGCATGTTAAAGGATGGGAAGAAACCTGAAAAACTTGGCTCATTTTTATTTTAGTTCTTCTTGTCATTTTTAAACAAGAGGAAGCTTATTAGAATGTAATTGGAGGGGCAGCCCGGTGGCGCAAGCAGTTAAGTGGGCGCGCTCCGCGGCATCGGCCTGGGGTTCGCGGGGTTGGATCCCTGGTGCACGCCAACGCACCGCTTGGCAAACCATGCCGTGGCAGCGTCCCATATAAAGTGGAGGAAGATGGGCACGGATGTTAGCCCAGGGCCAGTCTTTCTCAGCAAAAAAAGGAGGATTGGCAGATGTTAGCTCAGGGCCAATCTTCCTCACACACAAAAAAAGAAATAAGAATGTAAGTTGGATCTTCTAAATCATTTTCTTTGCCTCTTTCTACCTGGTTTTTTAACAATTTCAAAAAAACATAAATTATTTTAAGTGAAGTTAAATTATATATTTGGTTCCTGGCCAGGAGCAGCGCGCTTCTCATTTTTGCTGGATGACTGAGCAAGATCTAAGAAGAGATAATTTATGTAGAGATAAGTTTAGGTTCTGCAACTGGATCAAACTATAATCATGTAAGTATCAAATGGAAAAGAGATATTTTAGCAGCAGAGTAAGAGGAAAGATAGCACTGAACTCAACTCACATCCCTGTCTAAACCACCTGGGTTATTTCCTTGCTAAGAGAAGGCCATCATAGGTTGTGTTGATGTTTTCCTAGTGCTCTGAACATGAGAGCTGATTGTGTCCCCCACTCTGTGTAGCTTAACCTGTGTGGAGCACTGTATTGTATTCTAAGCACCAAACGAAACTGAGAAACTAAAATGTGCATAGAGGGGTAGAAGGCTTGGGCGGGTGTAGAAACAAAGATTGACGTGGAAGAGTTGGGGAGCTTTGGGCAATTTTCAAGTAGAAGATTAAGATATAGTGTGTGACTAATCCTGGAGGAGTTATTAAACTCTTGAAGAGGTTTAAGCAAGAGGTGAGTGTGATGGGTAGACAGTTGGACTGGCCATTCTATCTTTCTCTTTAATTCTCCTGAAACAAAAAAATATAATGTAGCTGTATTATTGGACTTAGAAAGGCCTTGCTAAAGTTGAATAATAAATTTCAAATTAGAAGGAAAAGTGTCTAGTGTAAGTGTGATGTTGGACTCTAATATTCCTGGGCTGATAAAAATTCTTAAAAGTATAAGTAGCTTTCAACCATCTCATTCTAAGTGTATGAGAATTCTGAGAGAGCAAGCGACAAGAGTTTTAGCCTCATTGAATGAATAAAGCAACTTAGGTTCAAAGAGATCAGCTGACTTAACCAAGGTCACCCTTATAGTGAGTGACAAAAGTATATAGAGAGGATATAGAAGTAGAAGAATTTAGGCTCTTTTCCAGATCTCTTCCCTGTCTTGTATCCATAAAGGTGTTACTTAAGCTCGACACTATTATCTTATGGGCTTCCCACTGATGGCCATAGGCTATAACCTCAGCACCAGGAATAGGAAACCAAAAATGCATTATCCTGTACTCATGTAGGAATGATTTGGGGATCTCTTTGAGATGAAAGGGATTGTGATGTTGAGATGAAAGGGATTGTGATGATACAGGAAACATTTTGGCAGTGTGAAAATGGAAAGAGCACAGTCTGTTTTGACAGACACATGTTCAACGCGCACCTCTGCCAGTCACTAGCATTATGAACGTGAACTGAGCTTCAGTCGTTTTCCTATGTAAAATAAAATAATGGTATTTAGCTTGCAGGCTTATTAAAGGGAGAACGTAAGGCAAAAATACCAATAATTGCTGTGCAATTATCTAGGTGCTCAGTAAGACCCTGCTAAATGCTTTGAATGCATTATCTCATTTAATCCTCACAACAATCTACAAGGTAGATATTACTATTGTTATTCCTGTTTCACAGATGAAGAAAAGTAACTTTCCCAGGGTCACAGAAGGTGGACTCCAGACCAGTTGGAGAACATGCATTTTGCCCTAGATTAAAAAGACAAAGTGCATAGCATATGGCCTAAAAATGAGCGGCTGCACATTTCTTCTCCAGCTTGCCTCGTTTCTGCTCTCTTGCATCATTTTACCTGGTGTGTGTTCACCTGGTGAACTCAGGCAAAGTTCACTGAAGTGGGAGTTACTAGACGTCTATTCTGGACTATCTCTGTATCTGTTAGCTATGGGACCTTAAGCAAGCTGCTCCTCTTTTCTAGGTCCCGTTTTCTCATCTCTGTATTGATAGACTTCTATGAAGACTTAAAATATCATAGCTTCAGATCTGATCTTTTGCACTGGTCTCTATCTCACTTTGGTTTCCTCCGCCAAAGCATGCACCTAAGCCAGATCATCCCTAATGCTCTCTCAGTTACTAGCATATTTTTCCTGTGTCCCATTTTTGAAGACATGTTTACCAAATCTGTGTGACTCCTCTGCTCTTCTTCTAGTGGAAATCAGAACCAGTCAATGGCCCATGAGAAATCCACGAGGGTCACCGAGTTCATTTTCACAGGCTTGAATTACAACCCCAGATTACAGGTCTTCCTCTTCCCGCTCTTTCTGCGCTTCTACATCATCAACCTAATTGGAAACTTGTGTATGATTACTCTGACATGGATCGATTCCCACCTCCACACACCCATGTACTTTTTCCTCAGCCACTTGTCCTTTGTGGACATCTGCTTCTCCTCAGTTGTGAGCCCCAAGATGCTCACTGACTTCTTTGTGAAGAGGAAAGCCATCTCTTTCTGGGGCTGTGCTTTGCAGCAGTGGTTCTTTGGGTTCTTTGTGGCAGCAGAGTGTTTTCTCTTGGCATCCGTGGCCTATGACCGTTACGTAGCCATCTGCAACCCATTGTTGTATTCAGTTGCCATGTCTCAGAGACTCTGCATCCAGCTGGTGGTTGGTCCCTATGTCATTGGGTTCATGAATACCATGACTCACACAACAAATGCATTTCGTCTCCCTTTTTGTGGCCCCAATGTCATCAATCATTTCTTCTGTGACATGTCCTCCCTCCTTTCCCTTATATATACTGATACCAGTCTCAACAAGCTGGTAGTTTTCATCGTGGCTGGAGCTGTGGGAGTCTTCAGTGGTCTGAGCATCATGGTCTCCTACATTTACATCCTCATTGCCATCCTGAAGATCCACTCTGCCAACGGGAGGCGCAAAGCCTTTTCCACCTGCTCTTCTCACCTGACAGCGGTCTCCATCCTGTATGGTACTCTTTTCTTTATTTATGTACGGCCTAGTGCAAGCTTCTCCCTGGATCTCAATAAAGTGGTGTCCGTGTTTTACACAGCAGCGATCCCCATGTTGAACCCACTTATCTACAGCCTGAGGAACAAGGAGGTCAAAGATGCCGTCTACATGGCTGTTGCTAGGAGGAAGTTTTTTAGAACCTAGATTCTTATTTTGAAAGGAAATTGGAGGAGAAATATAAAAGGGCAGACTAACTGTGTGGATTCCTAAGATTCCAGGCAAGTGTTTGGGGACTGGTTGGCATCCTTTTATCCCCTCATCCATGGAATTGTTCATTCATTTAGTCTATTGATGTGGATTTATTAAGCCCTATATATGATCTTTTCTCTGTCATATACCAATATTATAGTTCAAATGCACAGTCCATTTAATTTTTATTCTTGAAGATACCTCACAGTCCAATTAGTTTTTAAAAAGCTTTACTTTACTATTTAATTTCAATTTTTTTTTATCATTCTGCTAATATATCCTGCTGAATCCTTGGCAGTGGAATTTTAAAATGCAGTACTCCAGGTTTTATAGTCACATGTAGCTCTCGTCAATAGAAATCTGTAAAAAATGACTTGAGATTTTCTGTTTAACCTCATGAATGGAAGGAAACCCTTGGCTGTACACACCTGTTTTAGGGATGGCCTTGATACAAAGAACTACTTGTATCTCAGAGACTGAAGATTGATCTGTGTTCAACTCTGACAGATGGGGTCATCCACAGGGCTCATTTACAGTGATAAAGAGACTGGTGCTCATCTGTAATGCATTTTACACCTGAAAGAGCTTCTGATAGAATGGGTTAAAAGTATGTTTGCTCAGGATTTCATTTGCTGGTAGATGTTTAGAGGATCACCTAAACTTCTCCAGGTTGGGGGCTTGATTGTGCACATGATGGTGCCTTCTACACCCTGCATTGCCCAACCAAGAACGTACAGAGAAATACTATAGTGGAATGTAGGCTCTTAGACCAGAGCTACCTATTCCTAGTAAGGTCAACAGATTTGTAGCATCACAAGGGAGTACATCTATGCAGCTCAATTTAGTGGTTAAGACTCCTGTGCATGAGGAGTGCTGGGCAGCCTTCAGGTCTGAGCGTGGTGATGAACCACCAGTGCACAGGGAAAGGGGCCACCCATGCAGGGTCTCCATGTTCTCTTATAGACCCAGGAATGCTACCCAATTCTGTCTTACCTCTCTTAATCTGACTTTACCTCTTGACTTTGGAATGAAGAGGCAAAAGGAGATAGTTTCACTGAGGAAATTGATCAGCATTCCTAGATGATGTTATAATATCATGACTAACTTGATAGAAATGTTCTCCAAATTTTAAGGAACTCTTACATCGACCTAGTTTCTCAAAATGAGTTTAGCAAAGATGATTAAGAATCTTTCTCTGAAAGTCACAATCTGTCTACTGGTTAGATACACGAATAAATTTTCTAAAATTTGAGTACCTTTCTACACACAAAGTGTTATGGGATATCTTCTATTGATTATTATATTATTATTATAATTTCTGAAAATAGACAATTGATCAGTAAGTACCCACATAACCATAGCATGCTTTATAGCTATAGGGGCCTTGGAAATCAGTTTATCCTAACCAGATTACTGGCTAGTCATTGAAGCTTGGGGAAAAATGTCTTTTATTACCTTATACTTTACAAAAGCCCAAAATATGACTTTCCATCAAATGTATTTATGGCAGATTCATTTAAACTCCAGGAACCTTGTTTTAGAGTGAGTTTTCTAAATGTGATAGGGTTTTTTTTTCCAGAATATTTGTTGGAGATGGTATAGAATTAACATGATAGTACAAAAAGAAAACTTAAACCTTTATAACCATAAAACTTAAACCTGCATAGATTTAGAGTTGGAAGATCTCAAACATTCATTTACTCAGCAAATAATTATTGAACTTCTTCTCTGTGCCAGCCATGAACCTGGTGCTACATACAACAGAGTAGAAAATGAACATCATTCCTGCATCCATAAGGTTAACAGGATAGTAGATCTAAGATACACTTCTTTTCATTACCTTTTTGATGTATCAGTCAAGTCCACAATGAAATAAATGGAAGTAATGATAATATTCACCTAATCATGACTACTGTGAAGATTAAATTAGAGCATGTGTGTGGAATCGCTTCATAAACTATAAACATATTTTACTGCTTCCTAATAAAACCTACTCAGTAAAAACAGTAAAATTTTGTCTTTGCATGTCTAAAAAACTGACTGACATTCACAGCAGCACTATCTACCATTGCCGGAATTTGGAAACAATCCAAATGTCCCTTGAGGGATGATTAGGTTAACAAATGTGATATAGCCATACAATGGAATATTATTCAGCCTTAAAAAGGGATGAAATTCTAACACGTTGCAACTAGGATGATTCTTAAAGACATTATGCTTAGTGAAATAAGCCAGACACAAAAGGACACATATTGTATGATTCCACTTATAAGAGATACTAAGAGTAGTCGAATTTATAGAGATAGAAAGTAGAATAGTGTTTATCAGGGGCTAGGTAGAGGGGACAATATGGAGTTATTATTTGATGGGTACAGAGCTTCAATTTGGAATGATTAAAAAATAGTTCTGGAGATGGATGGTGGTGATGGTTGAGTGAATGTGAATGTACTTAATGTCACTAAGCTGTACACTCAAAAATAGCTAAACTGGTAAATTTTATGTTATGTTTACTTTACCATGATTTTTTTAAAAAGCTGACTGTCAGGATTTGTATAGAATAAGGGAAGATGTTCCACCTCAAAAAAATCTCCAGGTCTGTACCTTAAAAAAAAAAGAAAATGGCTTCTTATGAGTTTCATCCTTGAAAGTAAAAGTTTTAGAGCCCAGATGGCCCTAGCTGCAGATGGAATGATGAACTATCTAAACAATGATTTCCCTTCAACGAACATTTAAGTCTAGTGAATTGTCACATTATGTCCTTTATAAAGCAATATTTTTCAGCTATTACCAATCTCAACCAAGTTTCTGTAAAATCATGAAAATATTATTTATTTTTCCTCTTGTTAAGTAATAAAAAATATTATATATGTTTAAAAGCACTACACAGGGAAGAAAGATTTAAAAAAAAAAAAAAAACACCTAACTTAGTAGCAGTTATATTTGTGTGATGAGGCCACACATGACTTTAGAAAAATTTCTCTCTATGGTTCTGTATTGTTCAACTTTTCTATAACGAGTATACTTTTAAAAACATCTACTGAAAAAGGACCCTGGAATTCTCTTCAGAATGTCCAAAATATCTTTTTCAAGGATAGTAACTCTCCTGTTATTTATTTTTAACTGAGGCTAGGAGTTTAGAACAAGCCTGTTTCAACCTATTCATTATTCATTATCAGTCAATAACACTGTTTTAATCATTGCCTTGCCAATGTATAGACTTCAAATATTTAATTTACTATTTGCTGGAGTAAAAGATGTGTTCATCACTCCTGCCCCATATCTTCATTTCCCTGGTTTTAAACCTGAGGCTCTGTGTCACAGATTTTGCTCCTGTCAAGGTGCTTCTACAGGCTCTTAGGAGGTTCTGGGCCTGTGGACCCTCTAGTGAGGGAGACTGTGCCAGGAAGGAGAGAGAAGGAGCAGAAAGGGGGAATTGGGGAGGGCCTGAGGAAGTTAGTGCTTATAATTTTTACTTAATTTTGTTTTGTAAAATTGAGATCCAACTAATACTCTGGCAAATATGTAAGTAGCTACGTGGGAAGCCCGGTGCATAAGGACCATCGACAACATCGACAAAGGACCATTGATCTTGTCCACATAAAATTAAGAAAAAGTGGACTGGGAAGATCACTGGATATGAAGTCAAAGAGCAGAGTTTTAGATTTAACATCGTCACTAACTTTCTTTGTGATCTCCAGAAGCTATCTTGCTTTTAGGAGGGCCTCATTTAGAAAACAGAATTATAACCATTTGTGAGCAATGAAATAAGGGTTATTTACTAAAGTTAACATAGTATACAAATTTGTTGGCATTTATTACTATTACTCAAAGTAATCAATATGTTTTCTATCCTTAGGAAATTTATAATCAAATAAAGCATAGCTAATGTATAAATGACTAAAAATGTATGACAGAATATAACAGCCATAGCAAGCATATACATGGTTTGGTGGAGACTCATAGGAAATAAGGAAAGAAGGAAGGAAGGAAGGAAGGAAGGAAGGAAGGAAGGAAGGAAGGAAGGAAGGAAAGAAGCAAGCTTCATATTGGATTAGGGCAGTGAATGGTTTCACGAAGGACGTGACCCTTGAGATTGACAGTGAAGGTAGAATTTGGACATGTAGCAACAGTGAGAAGGATACCAGGTAGAGAGAATGGCACAGGAAGGGCATGATGATGTGACAAAGAAGGGGTCTGATTTAGCTGGGATTATAGGAACTATGAAGTGAAGCAATGGGAGATATGGATAAAGTAATCCATGGAGTCAGATTATGGCCTAATTAATTTGGGGACTTGGGTCATTATTCTTTCTGTAGGAGGAGGCCAACGTTTATAACATGTAGGACTACCCAGTTGGACAGGTGGCTTTGTATAGGATAGTCAGGAATGAAGAGTGACTAGAGGTGAGGGGACCTGGTGCAATAGCCTGGGTGAGAATGATAGTGATGACTAAACAACAATGACAATACGTATTGAGTTCTTACTATGTTCCAGGCACATTATGTGCATTATCCCATTCAGTTCCTCACTACAGGCACTATTATTTATCCTGATGTTGCATTTGAAGGAATTGAAACTCAAGAGTTTTAATAACTTGCTCAAGATCAAGAGCTGGTGTTCAAACCTAGAAGTGTCTTCTTGAAAGACACATGTTCTTCAACAGAGCAAAGATTTGAATTACAGCCTTTCTTACAGCTTCTGATTTTTATAAATTAACTTAATCTGGGTTTTCCAGTTTTTGCTGAATTGGAATACATTTTTGTTTTGTTTTCTTTTGTAAGGCAAGGGATCAAACCCCAAGAAGACAGGATAGAATCCAATGAACAAATAATGCTAGAGAGTGGCCCTCCTGTCTTACATCAATTTACAAAGGCATTGCCCATCCCCAGGGTCAGTCCTTCTTTGCTTCCTGACCTGGATCAGGCCCCAGGAGCTAACTTTCAGAGCTGAACAGTAATTATCACCAGGAAGTTTTGTTATTTTAAATGGCCTTGATTAATTAGTGCCTCTGAAATTGTTTAGGAATGAGGCTAATAATTTCTTTCAAGTTTAGTAATTGCCCGTCTCTGTGCACTGAATCGATCTTAATGATGCTCAAGGTGTCTTGTTAGAAAGGGGATCAGTAAGCGTGTTGAGCCTTGAGGCCTCAGTCTCACACTGGTAAGAATAGTTCGTCAGCATTTTGCTGTAATGGTTTCTCTGAAGAATTAACTACTCATTGCTCAGGCTTCAAACTCCTACATAGTTTTTTGAGCCACAGAAATGTTAGAAGTAAAAACTACCTTACAGATAGTCTGGGCTGAGCCCTGTCCTTGTCTGGTGAGGGAGCTAATAATCGGAGTGAGGAACTGATCTGTTCAAGGTCATGGAGATAGTTAGACACACAATCATGTTAACAGCCTGAATCTCCTGATATTTAGGGCAATTAATCCTTTGAGGGCACCATGATACCTGCTCATAAAAAAAAGAAGGAAAGAAAGAAGGGAGGAAAGAGGGAAGGAAATGAAGGAAGAAAAGAAATTTCAAATAGCTATTACACTAAAAGGGAAATTTAACATTTTATAATTAACTCATGACTACTCCCACAGGAACGTCCATTAAAAAAAAAATAAAGACAATTATGTTCTTGATGGATTTTAGAAATTTGTGGTGGAGAAGTACAGGAGATTTTTTTTGAAATGAGTCAGTGCTTTCTGGTACTTTCTGATGAAGCCAACAATGGGAAGGAAATAGTTTTGAGCACTCAAATAATGCTCAATATAGCAAGAGGAAATAATTACACTTGCTCTCCTTTTCCTTTACTCTATTCTCTTTTCTACTCCAATATTTTTTTTTTTAAAGCACAAGGGTGCCTTTTTATTTTTTCAATTATTTATTTATTTATTTGTTTTTCCCCCAAAGCCCCAGTAGATAGTTGTATGTCATAGCTGCACATCCTTCTAGTTGCTGTATGTGGGACGCGGCCTCAGCATGGCCGAAGCAGTGTGTCGGTGAGCGCCCGGGATCCGCACCCGGGCCGCCAGTAGCGGAGTGCGCGCACTTAACTGCTAAGCCACGGGGCCGGCCCTCCAATATTTTTTAATTGGATCTTTCCTCTGAGAGATATTTGATTTACATAATCTTCTGAATGTATATAGCTATGTTATACAGACACACACACACACATACAATATAAAGCAAATATAAGACAGAGAAAACAGTGTACTAGCTTGAGGGGAGGTCCTGAAATGATGAAATTATAAATTTAAATAGTTAGATATTATAATGCTAAGATTTAAGATAAAAGTAAGAGGGCTGCATTAAAAAGGCATGTGGAATTATGCAAAAGAGTGATGTGGGACCCTAGTCTTACAGCATACACAGTAATGAACTCAAAATGGATTAAAGACTTAAATTTTAGACCTGAAACCATAAAACCTCCTAGAATAAAACATAAAGGAAAAGATTCTTGACATTGATCTTGGCAACGATTTTTTGTATACGGCACCAAAAGCACAGAAAACAAAACTAAAAATAAACAAGTAGAATTACGTCAAATTAAAATATCTTCTGCACAGCAAAGGAAAAAATCAAAACAATGAAAAGGCAACCTATGTATCAGGAGAAAATATTTGCAAACCATAGATCTGATAAGAAGTTAGTATCCAAAATATATAAGAAACTCAAACAACTCAATAACAAAACAAAACAAAAAGACGATTAAAAATGGGCAAAGAACCTGAATATTTTTCTAAAGAAGATATACAAATGGCTCATAAGTATATAGAAAGATGTTCAACATCACTTATCATCAGGGAAATGCAAATTAAATCTCAAGGAGCTGTCACTTCACACTTGGGATGACTATTATCAAAAGATAGCAAGTGTTGTGGAGGATGTGGAGAAAAGAGGACTCGTGCATTTTGGTGGGAATGTAAATCACTACATGAATTATGGAAAAAAATGTGGAGGTTCCTCTAAAAATAGAACTACCATATGATCCAGCAATCCCACTTCTGAGTATATATATATCCAAAGAAAATGTAATCAGTACCCTGAAGAGCTATCTGTGCTCCCATGTTCATTGCAGCATTATTCACAATGGCCAAGATGTGGAAATAATCTTAGCGTCCATCAATGGATGAATGGATAAAGAAATTGTGATATATATATAATTTGCTTTAAAAACGAATGAGAGGGCCGGCCCGGTGGCTTAGCGGTTAAGTGCGCGCGCTCTGCTGCTGGCGGCCCGGGGTTCAGCCCCCAGCGCGCACCAACGTACCGCCTCTCCGGCCATGCTGAGGCCGCGTCCCACATGCAGCAACTAGAAGGATGTGCAACTATGACATACAACTATCTGCTGGGGCTTTGGGGGAAAAAATAAATAAATAAAATTATAAAAAAAAATATGAATGAGATCCTGTATTTTGTGACAACATGGATGAATCAGGAGGATATTGTGCAAAGTGAAATAAGCCAGATTTAAAAAGAAAAATACTGCATGATCTCACACGTGGAATCTAAAAAAGTCAAATTCATAGAAGTAGAGAGTAGAACAGTGGTTACTAGGGGCAGGCAGATCGGGGAAATGGGGAGATGTTGTTCAAAGGATACAAAGTTTCAGTTATGTAGAATGAATAAGTTCTGAAAATCTAATGTATGGCATGGTGATTATAGTTAATAACATTTAATTTTATACTGGAAATTTGCTAAGAAAGTAGATCTTAAGTGCTCTCACCATACACACAAAAATGATAATGATGTGAGGAGATGTATATGCTAATCAGCTTGACTGTAGTAATCATTTCATTATGCGTATGTAAACCAAAACGTCATATTGTGCACCTTAAATATATACAATTTTTATTAATAATTTTATTAATAAAATAAAATTTATAAAAGACGTAGAATTTTATTTTCTCTCTTTTATATAATGAAAAATACAAGTAATTTGCTGTCAACATTTGGTAATAGTTATACTATTTATTGTTTGGTTTATGTTTTTATATTGAAAAATAATATATGTTCATGGTAAATATTCCAATAAGGTATGCAAATAAGTACACAATAAGAAGTGATCATCACAGCCCAGACCTCCAACTTCCTTCTCTAACATGGATCAGTATTAATAGTTCCTATGTTTCCTTCCGGAGGGTTTTATTAATTTACAAGAATATACATGAATATGTCTTTGCACACCCAGGCAAATGGTAAGATACTGTACACACTGTTCTGTTCATGGCTTTTTTTGATTTCAAAAATAACTCTGAGATGATTATGTTTCAGCACATTAATTAATAAATTAACTAACTCAACAAATATGTATCAAGTGCTTCTGTGCTAAGTGCTATACAAGGGACTATGCTAGGGATGGGATATAATACATTGGTGAGCAAAGACAGATATGGACCCAGCCTTCTTAAGGTTTACAGTTTAGGGAAGAAACTGGAAATATATGACTGCAAATACATGTAAATTCTTCAGCATAATAAGTTCCACAAAGTAAGATTTCTTACTCATGGATATTTTGAAGGGTATGCATTCTACAAAAGCATTTAGTGCAACAGAGCCTGGCTAGTAGAAGATGCCTCTTTGAGCAAATGTATGGATATATTAAATGTGTGATATTACTTTTACACACCATAAGGGGGCAAAAATTCCCCAAGAAAGATGTCTTTTCCCTGTTAAGTTGAAGTTGGAATGTATTTTTTGGCTCTCCATGTATGGATAAATAGTTACACAAAAAGGCAAAAATTTTAAATATATAATTTATAAGCAATGTCATTAATTATATTTAATATATTTATAAAGATAGGCAAACCATTTTGAATTCTCTTTTATTTTTATCACATAGGTTACATTAACTCATGCCTGTTACTAAAAAAAGTCAAAAACTGTAACAAATATAAAGGAAAAATGAAAACCTCCTTCAACCTTCCCCTTCGTCTTTGGCCCCCTTCAAATTCAACACTCTTCTCCTGAGATAACAACCATCTCCTCCCACCTTTTTTAGTAAACTCTGTTTTTTTAGAGCAGTTATAGTTTCACAGTAAAATTTATT
The DNA here is from genome assembly GCF_000283155.1 of Ceratotherium simum simum. Next base: position 74,358 of record NW_004454319.1, on the reverse strand, counting down.
GGAAAAGTGAAGACAATAACTTTTAACAGATATTTTTCCACTTGTAATTTGCCTACAAAGAATATTGTAATAAATATCTGCTTGCAATTACATTTTCCGCAATTAAATTATCTTCCTTAAAGGTAGGAATTACATTTTTGTTTGTTTTTGGTTTTTAACAATTGCAGTGCCTGTTTAGTCGTTGAGTTTTTAATATATGTTTGATTTTTAAATGAGTGACCAATTTTAATTGGGATGGGCTAAACTATATTACATTTCAGGTTCTGGGACATGTCATCTTTCTGCTAATTGGTGACTTGGAGAGCCAGTTTTCTTCCTTCTTTTGGCATCACCATCACCGAACACGGCCACCACGATTTGGCTGAAGTGGAAGAGAGAGGATGGATGATATGGATGATTATATATGGGGTTTTATTGTGTATTTATATTTCCAGAAATAGAAATGGTGTACTTCAGTTTTGTCATGTCCTATTGTCCAGAATGTAGTCAGATGATCCTGGCTTAACTGTAAAGTTGACGGGGAAATGTAATCTTCCTCTGTGTCCAGAAGAGTTGATGGGCTTGGTGACTGTCTAGCTTGTCTGTACTTAGTAAAAGGTAGGCTCCTTGAGAACAGGGGCAGCTTTTTCCCTTAAAGATAAAATTAAATGGAAGGACAAACCATTACCCTACAAATGTTTGCTTACATTGATGCTGTTATTCACACTTAAGATTCGTAATCACTTTGCTTTGATTTGAAATTCTTTCATAAGAAAACCAGTAATTCTTCATTGAGGATGTCTTCTGTCTCTCTCTCTTTTTTTGTCACAACAATGATATAAAACAGCAGTATATTCTTGCTTACTTCCTCTTCTTGGCAATGTTTCATAAGATTTGTCTATGTTTCTTCTTCTGGATATGTTCAAAATGATAAAATGAGACTTGACTTTAATGTTTGGCTGACAACTCTTTTCAGCAGTCCAATCTAGAAGGTCAGAGTTCTAAGACACTCTAAAGGAAATTTCATCTAGTTTACCATTTGTTGCCCAAATTCCTTTGGTAAAATCCATTTCAGGAAGTGTCTACATCACTCTAGAAGGCCTTCATTTTGAGGGATGCAAATCTGAAACCTGTAGCCCAATGCCTGTGAACCATGGACCCTACTGAGAATCTAATAGACCCTCTTGCACACATAAGCATGCAAACAAGATTTCTCCTGAACATTTTCGGGGGGGGGACGTGAATCTTGTATCCTTTGAAGCCCATCTATGTTCTTTCTAGTGAACAATGGACCAAAATTTAGACCTTCTGCTCCAGTAGAGGTAGAGAAAGACATATGGGTGAAAAAAGAGGATAGAGGACCAAGTTCTAGCACACCTAAGACATCCAAAGTGTATTGCTAGGAGTTCCGATTATGCTGGCTCTGCCATGAACTCTCTTCATGGTCTTGGGCAAGTCTTGCAACTTCTCACAATCACACTAAGAAATTGTTTTGCTCTGTAGTCACGACAACCTGAGTAAGCAGCGCAAGGACTCTTTCTATGTTGTTCGCTGTTGGATCTCTAGCGATTGGCACGTAATTGGATAAATTGTCTATAGTAACTGTTCAAAAAATATTTGGCCTGTGGGCTAAATGGGGCCTGAAATATTTGTATTTGATTCTATTTCTGATTTGGTCTAAAATCAGCATTATGAAAATAAAAGAAAGGAAAATTTGCCAAAAATAATTTCACTTATTCAGTCACTTATCTATGAACATTGAGAAAGTCTTCTTCTACTACCATTAGAATGGAGCTGAGGAAGGAGCTCTTGGCAAAGGATATCATCAGGACACAGGTATCTAGAAATGTGGCCTTGCTCACACATACCTGGTTCATATGTGAACTATGAACAAGGGCTGTATGGACAAGAGAGATACAGACTTCCTGAAAGAGGATAGAAGGGGTTTTATCACTTGTCACACTCTCTGTCCAGCTTCCTGCCCTGAGAAATGAAGCTATTTCATAAGTGCAAAGTGCAGAAGAGAAGTTAACTATTCGCAGAAGAGAATAATAAAGACAGAAAGTCTTTATTATCTGAGGAAAACAGATACCAGGAAAATGTCCATTGATGTGAATACACTAACATGGGAAACAAAACCAACATTTTCTAGTATATTATAATAAAGTGTTTTATTGGAATATATCTTGGAAAATAAAACAAAGATCTTGAAATGCTACACAGAATTTCAACAATGTACCAGTTCATACATATAGCTAATAAGAAATTAAGGATTGAAAGGGGCATAACATTTTCAACACTTCATTATGGTAATTCATGGCTCATTCATAAAGAGTGTTATTTTCACAAAATCCATTGGAGAACTTCATCAATTTTCTCAAAGTTTTCTCTTAAATTGCATATCTCAATTCTCTTTGAAGTTGTATTAAATGTAATCCATATTGGTAAATGGCCACATGTCAAATCTTCAGATCTCAACAGATGTAGCTGCAATTTGAACATTTATCTAACATGACAATTTCATTGTCATCAATTTTCGTTATGTCTGCATTGTATTGTGAGAGGATAACATTAAGAAATAAAATTCTGACCCTCAAATAAGTTGGCTTCTTGGTTGATCAGGTTATCTATTGTGAAACCAAGAGGTATGTTTGAGTGTTCAGCATTTTCGAAGTTGTCATTCTTTGAACACTTTTTGTGTTTTTATGTGTTTCTCAACATAACCATACAGTAATTAGGATTTGTATCATAAATACATATTATAGAACCTCTATTTTTATTCCATTTCCTCACTCCTCCAGGCTCGGGGTCTCTTGTATTTAGGAGTATCATAACAGAGCCCCCTTTTTTTGGTAGGTGGCTGATGTTATTGCCAATTTTTCTCCCCCCTCTCCCATCTCTTATACTCTCTTCATAGTACCAATGGGTGGAAATCTGTAATTAATTACATAGCGATTTTACATTACGATAAAAGCTTCAATTTCTGAAATTTTAGTGTCCTGTCTCCCCAAAAAAGTTATAAAAAAACACATCAATTTTCAAAATAGAGAAATTAAGCAATAGCATTCATATTAATTCTAAATTTATATATAGATTATTATGTATTTTAAACAAGGTTCTACACATTACATGTATTAACTTTTTATCAAATTATTCAGAGAATGCTTAACCACAGGTGAGGTGCTTTTTCTGTTTATTAAAACTATTTCATTTCTTAAAGAAATGTTATCTCTGATACATTTTTCATTTTTCTCAATTGTATGATATTTAGGAAAGTTCCCCACTGCTCTAGACAGGATTTCTCTCTTTCAATTCTTGGAAGTTTGAATGAGATAACAACCATAACATGCTCAACCCTGTGCCTAGCATTTAGCAAGCACTTAGAATTGTAACTATTTCTTTGTTAGGATCTGAGAGTGGGAGACAAGTGTGGAGGGAACCCTGAGTTTTTGGGCTTAACTGTGCTTTATACAGAGTGTACTGGGTTGGGGATCACCTTGTACAAAGTGGGGGGAGTGATTAATTCTGTTTGTGCAGGGGTGCGGGGAATGTAAAATGTTTTAGGTTAACTCTTGACTTGAATTGTGTGGCATGAATAGAAGCAAGCCAGATGGAGTAGTGTGCAAGAGCACTGCAAGCACAAGGAACAGCATGTAGATATCTAAAGAGAGGTGGTCATGGTGGAGGCTTTTCTAGATGACAGCACAAGTGTTCTGAGGGTCTGCACCATCAACAACACCATCAGAAGATGTGGCTGGAGAGGAAAGCTATAATTTATGAGCCTTTTGTGTCTTGCAAAGGAGCTTGACCTATTATCTTGTCAAGTTGCCATATTAGTCTTAGGTTGTTGAGAGGGGCAGGTGATTTATAACAGGGCCACAAACAACAACAATAACATTTTTACCTCTTTTAGTTTCTACTTGTAGAAATGAAAACAACAAAGCCTTAATCTGTCCAATCATTTTTGTTTTGAATCTCCCTTCTCATGCAAGAGTCCTAATAAATTGAAGAACATAGTCAGTGAGTATGAAGCTGTTTCCTCTTCCCACCCTTCCAAAAACTGGCCTCTGGCCCCTGGCACCTGACACAGTTGACTGAGTGGCTCTGTCCTCTTTCATTTCTGTGTGATCCCTAGCAATCCTAGGTGCTCCATGATGTTCTCTGCCTCTTGCCTTACATTAATTCCTCCTCTATTCTGTGCTTCAAGAGTGGGCTTATGTGGAGGAGCACAGGTAGGCTTGGCTGGAGGAAGTGGTCTCCAATCCCACCTGGAATGTTGGTACACTCTAAGTCACAGTATAGGGATGGCCTGCAGGTTTTACATAGAATCAAATATACAGCACTTTGTCTGACTTAGTATTGTTTCTTCCTTTTATTTCCAGGACTCAGATATGAATCCTTGAGTGTTCCATCAAAAGGCAGTCTTTTTTTATTGGCAAACAAAAAATTGTATATGTTTAAGATGTATGTGATGTTTTGATATACATATACATCATGAAATGATTATCACAACCAAGCTAATTAACACATTCATCACTTCACATAGTTACCATTTTTTGAGTGATAAGAGCACTTAAGATTTACTCTCTTAGCAAGTTTCAAGTTTACAATATAGTATTATTAACTATAGTCACCATGCTATACATTAGATCCCCAGAACTCATTCATCTTATAACTGAAAGTTTGTTCCCTTAGACCAACATCTTCCACTTCCCTTGCTGCCCAGCCCCTGGCAACCACCATTTTACTCTCTGCTTCTAGCAGTTTGACTTTCTTGATTCCATATATAAGTGAAATCCTACAGTAATTTTCTCTCTGAGTCTGGATCATTTCACCTAGCAATATGTCCTCTAGGTTTATCCATGTTGTCACAAATAGCAGGATTTCCTTATTTTTGGTGGCTGAATAATAATGACAATTCATAGTGTTCTACAAATCATCTCTGCCCCCTTGCCCTTGGATCAAGTTTGCACAATTAGACCCCCTTTTTCCCACTGTTGAGTGTTGTCCAAGGAGGCTCCTTGGTTCTTTACATTTATGGGCCCAGATTTCTGTCTTTCCCTGTATTCCCTAAAATAACTAGAATTAAAATAGGTACACAGCTTAAGCTCACCCATAGACATACCCACTGCAATCCTGTAGAAAATAAGGAATCAATACGATTTATTTTAAAGCACTGATTAATAACAATATTAGATAATTTTTTTAGAGGATTATTAGAGAAGCTGTGTGAAGGGTAGATTACAAGCAGGAGAAACCAGTGAACAGAAGTCCAGTGACAGCAGAATTGTCCAAGTACAGAGGGGGTGACAGCAATGGTGCTGGTATTTTTGAGATAATGCATTGTGGTTGCTTCAGCGAGGGTTGTAAAAACTGAAAACTGGAAGGAAAAACTAAATCCAAGAAAAATTTCTGGAGAAAAACCAGACAAGATCTGCTATCTTCATGCAAATAGTCAATTTGCCAGATGCAGGGTTGATATAGTATCTGCCTGCGAGTAACATTCCTCCTAGTTGGGAAAGTGAAAGTAAATGTGGTCCCATTTTTATTTTTTATTTATTTTATTTTATTTTATTTTATTTTTGTGAGGAAGATCAAACCTGTGCTACCATCTGCCAATCCTCCTCTTTTTTTGCTGAAGAAGACTGGCCCTGGGCTAATATCCGTGCCCATCTTCCTTTACTTTGTATGAGACGCCGCCACAGCATGGTTGCCCAGCAGTGCTTCGGTGCAGACCTGGGCTCTGAACCAGCGAACCCTGGGCCGCCACAGCGAAGCGCACCACTTTAACCGCTTGTGCCACCGGGCCTGCCCCTGTAGTCCCATTTTTAAAATTGTTCATATTTCACTAAAAACTATTATTGAAATTATGAAAACAATCTCCAGCAAGATTTTTTTATTATTATAAAAAATTTATTTATTTGTAGTGCTTGCAGATAGAGTGCCTGAATTAAATTCCTGGTTCTGCCTCTTACCCTCTGGGTATCATGGGTAAGTAATTTAATCTTCCTAAACCATAGTTTCCTCACCTATAAATTAGAGATGATAATAGATATGGGATATCATGAGGAATAAATGAGATGAGGAGTGCTTGTTACTGTATGTGTCTCATAGTTAGGGCTTAATAAAAATAAATTGTGCAATATCCAATCAGGGGAATAAAAAGCAGATTATGCTCATCACTTTTATAAAAGAGAGGCAGATTTTTAAAAAATATTCCTCTCTCTATTAAAATTTAAGTATTTTGAGGAAAAAGACTGTATTATAACTCATCCATTCATGTATCAATTTTTTTTGTACCTCTGTGTCTTTACATTTATGGTTTTCTTTGTAACAAACGCTCTTTGAATTAGCTACGGTCTAGCCAGGAGACAGAAAGCACAGCAATTATTTGAACAGGGAAACTTTAAATGTAAAGAATTAGTAACCTGTAATTGAAGAAGTGAAGAGACCAAAAGGAAAAACTTCAGTATAACAGAAGTAGCAACTTCAGGAAGCAGCTATGGCATTTAGAGCTGGGGCCACAGAGGGAAAAGGTTGAAATTATTGAAACTCAGAAAGTTGAAGGAGGGATCCTGCAAAGCTAAAACTTAGACCTCAGAGAAGGGGTTTCTGTTCAGCAAAGTCCAGAGGGCCCTCCCTTCCTATCTGCCACATGGAGCTGGGACCCAGATGTCTGAGGCGGGTATTTTTGAGATTATGTAACAAGCCCAGTTCAATCAATGTAGGAAAAACTGCAAACTGAAATGAAATGCTCCTACTGGAACGAAATTGTTGAACTCTGAGTGGAGAAGCATTTCTAGAGTGACACTGAGAGGAACAGGAAGTAAAAACAGAAAGGAGCTAGTCTCTTATCCCTCTTCCATCTCTCCAGCTTCCCTGCACCCTCCGTAGGTAGAATCTATCAGGAGGCCAGTGGCAAGGAAGGAACGTGGTTTGCAGAGGCCCAGCCAAAGCACCCTAGAGCAGAGTATAAGAGTGGGTTTGAAGCTGAGCAGCAATAACTTATTAACTGGCACACGCTCCAACCAACTGGTAAATTTTTACCAAGTTTTCAGCAGAAATAAATATCTCCTTCATTGTACAAACTTTGTTAGACATGTATACAATTCTCTTATTTCCCTTAACAATATCTAACACTCACTTATTTTCCCATCACTTTACTTTGTACATAAATCTATAATTATATCTCATACATTTTATTGCACTTTTTTGATGAGAGATGCTTGTTTTTCCCACTAGAGTATTCTTTGTTTGAGGGCAGGGCCAATGCCTTATATATTACTTGTTCCCAACTGGCATATAAGTACCTGATAGATATGGAGGATATTGTAGTAGTTGAGAGAATGTGTTTGGGAGATGAGAAGACCTGGATTTGAAATTTGTCTCTCTCTGAAAGTCATTTTCTGTGTGACCCGGCACAATTCATTCATAACTATTCCTACTCTTCAGTTACCTCAACTGCAAAATAGTCCTGTGGCTATTATAGTAATCGTACCCACCTGATCTGTAATGATGATATGCTTTCTCTTAGTTGCAACTCTCTAGGAATCTTTTATTTCCTTGAAATCAAGAAACCAGATTTTGTGGCAGTATCTCTGACTATCATTTCTAGCCTATTGAAACAGTCACACAAAGATTTTCAATGATCTTCTCACTAGTGCATTTCCTTTTTGAGACACGAATGTGCTTTGGGTTCTTTCAAAGAATGTGTTTAGAGCAGTGGTTCTCAGAGTGTAGTCTGTGGAACTTTGGATGTTCTTGAGATACTTTCAAGGGGTCCACAATCTCAATACTATATTTGTAATAGTCTGAGATATCACAGATGTTGGATTCATATTTCACATTGAAATTAACTTAAAAATACTACTTGTGATTTGGTATATTATTAAAGGAGAGTATTACAATTACTAAACAGGGTAGTTGAATAGTCTTCCCTTTTGCAACTGTATATCTGTTTAATGCTAAATTTTCTTCATATACTTCAACCAAAACAACATAACTCAACACATTGGATTCAGAAACACATCTAATATCTCAACTGTCTTGTATAAGCTAGAGATTTTTAAAAATTGCAAAAATATATAGCAGTGTCACTCTGTTCACTATATATTTTTGGTATGGAAATATAGTTATCTGTATTTATTAATCTATTATTCATGCTAAAATATAATGCATTTATTATTATTTTAAATGAGTCAATAAAAACATTTAGAATTTCTGTTTTTACTTCTGAGATGGTAAGTATTGACAAATATAACTCATATGAACAAAAACTCTTCGGGTCTCCAATACTCAATAGAGTAAAGTGTGCTGAGGTCAAAAGATTTGAGAACCGCAGGTTTAGTAGATGGTTAAGTAGGTTGCACATAACTGGCCTACACCAACATACCTGTCTCTCTAATCTTTTTGACTCCTTCCTTTACAAAGGATTAAGGGATGGTCTAGTATCTCATTTGTATTGATTATAGGCCTCTGCTTGTTATTTCTTGGTTTATTTTCCTTTGTTCAATATCCTTAGTATTTGTTTCCCACAACTCCTCAGACCCTGACAATCAGCACAGTCCTACCTCAGGTGTATACATGTGTCCTCCCAGAGCAGTTGTTTTATACCTCATATGGGTTGTGGATGGATCCAACTCTCTCCTGAACCTGGAAGCAAACAGGGGTGTTGAGTGTAGTGACAGAGAAGAGATTGAGATTTCCTGCAAGATAACCATCCTTACAAAGTCATTAAAAGATTTCTTTTCCCTTGAGAGAGAGGAAAATGGTTATTTTAAAAGACAAGGAAATTTCAGAGATATTTGGGTGTCAAAGTTTTCATCACCAACTCCTGTATGTATATTCCTTCCCAAATATCCCTCAGATCTGACTATTTACCAACAAATCAATTGCTATCACCCAGTCCAAGAGCTATCAGAAACTGCATGGGTTTCTGAAATATAGTCATCTGAAGCTTTCTGCCTTCACACTTCTATTTTTCATGTTGTAAACAGAGTTTTATTTGAATTTTATTTGACCACAGCATGAATCTGATGAAAACCAATCAAAGGCTCCCCAGTGCACTTAAAATATACTCTGAATCATTAACATGGACGCCCAGTCTTATGCTGTCTGACCTTGCCCACCTCTCCTGCCTAATTCAGTGTGGCTGTATTTCTCTCTCCAGGGTCCAGCCACTCTGAGATTCCTTTCCTTCCTGGAATCCGTGGTGCTTTTTCTCTACTGGGATCTTTTCATTTCCTGTGACCTCACAAGACTACTCTCCCGGCCCTCCCTGCAGCTGCCACCCCTAGTGACTACTAGGTCACTAGTCATCACTCACTATGACTAGTAACCTGCTATTATTGTCACTCAGATCTCAGTTTAATATAACCTCCTCAGACAAAGCTTCCCTAAGATCCCACACTATGTCAGGGCCTGTAATGAATATCATGACACCTTAATATTATGACTCTGCAATACTAGTCATAATTTATAGTTATAAATTTATATCATCATTTGATCACCTCCCCCATGAGGCCATAACTTCCACAAGAGCAGACACTGTATCTCCCCCTTTTTATTTTATTTTTATTTTTGCTTTTGCGTGTTTTTTGATTTTTTTCACTGATATTTGCTAAAAACTCTATATATTATCTCATTCAATCTTCACACAACTTTATGAGGAAGACACGTTATTTCCATTTTATAGATAGGAAAACTGAGGCTTGGTGAGTTTAGGTGCACTGCCCTTGGTCACACAGCTAGTGAGTTGTAGACCTGGGGTTCATTCATAGACCATCTCCGTCATGAGCTTGACTCCTGACAGCAACTGAGTTCACCTAAGACCCTCCCTTCCCTCCCCGTTGCATCTCCCCCAACTTCTAACTCAGTGCTGGGCACCCAGGTGTTGTGTGATAAATATGCTTTGAAGGAATAAATATAATGAATGTATGAATATATTGAATGAGTATATATATAGTGTATATTATATGTATATGTGTATATATATAATAAATATATATATTGAATGAATGAATATAATGACTATATATAATCATGATGATGTAGAGATAAAGCTTCGTTTAACTGTATGACTTGGGTTCTGTCTCTCACTTTCAATTTCTCAAATTCTGTTTCTCAATACATTGTTTGTAAAATTGGCACATTTTATTAAGTGATAGTTAACATGTTTCAGCACTAAAATCCTATGGTCTTTTCATTATCATTATCATTATCATTATCATTATGGACTGCAAATAATCCTTCAGCATCTACTGTGTGAAGACTATCCTGTTGGTTATTCCTTTTTGCAGGTTTCTCTTTTTTCTAAAATACCTGAATGAAACTCACAAAGCCAAAGTGCTTTACAGATTAATGAGACCCAGTATATTCACGATGCGTGACTTCTCCCTATTGCCTTCCAGAAAGATAGCTGAGCATTATAATTGGTCACTTGGCACCAGAATAGCACATGAAGATCCTCTACGCTTTTAGCAGCGTAACCCAAAGGAATGATCAAGCTTATATGTTCTCCCAGTATTGTTACCATCGGAAATAGAATTCCTGCGGAGTGAAAAGAAGACACTTTTTATTCTAAGGTAATGTGAGAAATTCTGGACTTGAGTTGAAATTCAAATGAAGTGACTCTTTTTGTCCATGAAGTACTGTTTTAAACTAACCAGAGGAAAAGGTCAGTAAATCACAGTATGGACAAAAGACAAAACAATTCTTAATATAATCAAACCATAACATAATTCTACTTTGTGAGATAGGATAGTTTTCTTTCCTATAATTATATTTGATGAAGGAAGCTGAAATGTCTCCAAATATCTTTTCTTCTGGCCTTATTTTCTCTTTCAGTGAAACAGGCAATTAAATGTATGCTTGATGGATGTTTTCATTCTCATAAATCTTCTGTAGCTGTGTGTGGCCCACTGTTGTCTCTTCTAGCATCTTGTTTCTAAGTTTCTTGCAGGAAACTTATTAGTCCTTAGAGTAGATAGAGTATAGAAAAATTAAAATGGGCCCATATTTTCATGAGTTTAAAATGTTTCTTATGCTATGTTAGGCAGTGCATGGGAGAGGAGCTCCTTAAGAGAAGGAATATAGAGATATAGATATATCTTTGGGATCACACTGTACATTTATAATTAACATATAACTCAAGAAATATCTGATTAGCATGTCAAACTGAATGACAGGAAGCTAGGTGCATTATGCTCAGAGAAAATTCAGAGACCACTGAGAGATCAGCTCCTTTTAGGTGACCATTCCCAAAGGGATTTCCCTCTTAAAGATGCCCCCCGGTGAAGGGAGATGTGTGGCAGGGGGGGAGGAGAGATGTTTCGTGGGGAGAAGAGTCTGAGCGTCCCTACAATCTAAGAAAGCGTGCAGCCAGCTTTAAGTCTAAGAATTAATGGCAAGTAAATGTAACTCAAAAAAACTCTCCTTTGTGTCCACATATATAACGATACCATTCAATATATCATGCATTTTATTTCACTCATTGTCTTCCCCAGAAACCTTGGGAGACATGATTTCAAAGTTAGTATCAGGAATGGTAATATATTACCAAAGCTTTTGGTTGGTTTGCTTTTCTTTTGGGTGTTTCTAATTGTATATATGGACTGCTAGAAAGTTTTGGTCACATATGCGGTGTGCACAGAGCAGTGGATTAGACTGGTTGGTGAGCTGCAGATTTATCCTTGCCTCCCTTTTATGACGATTGCTTGTTTTCCCATCTCCCATTTTTTTAATTTATGCAATTTACCTGTGTCTTATGTCTCACACCAAGATACCATCAATCCTTTTTTATTTGTAAAAGGTTTGATATACATATTCATATATGTAGACATTCACACTTAAATTTATCTTATTTTATTATTATTATTTTTTTTGGTGAGGAAGATCTGCCCTGAGCTAACATCTGTTGCCAATCTTCCTCTTTTTGCTTGAGGAAGATTGTCCTTGAGCTAATATCTGCGCCAACCTTCCTCTGTTTCCTATGTGGGATACCACCACAGCATGGCCTGATGAGCAGTGTGTAGGTCCATACCCATGATCCAAACTTGTGAACCCCAGGCCACTGAAGCAGATCACACGAACAGAACCACTACACCACTGGATCAGCTCCCATTCTACTTTTTAATAACTGTAGAGAGAAGAAATTAGGCCAGAAATGTCTCTTGCAATGTTCATTCCCAGTTATAATTCTGCAAACAAGCTTTTTTTTGCAGATTCCCAACTGCAAATTCCCAACTTGTGTAAAAGACACATATTAAAGAAGGGGAAGTTTCTGCATGAGAATATATGAAATTCTAGGGAGTCAATATCATAGGTAAAATTGGAAGTCCTTGGGAGGTAAGGCAAATATATCAGAAGGACAGATCTTTTTCAGAGATAATGAAATCATAAGGAATGCAATACGTAGTTCTAACTTCTAGTTACAAAGTGCTTAATCACATCTGTGATCTCCTAAAGTCCCACTGAACTAAGCAAAGTAGGTGAGAAAATAGAGTTTTGGAGGTTTTAATTTTATTTAAAGTTGGCAGCAGACAACTAAGATCAAACACAGATCTCTTGGTTCTTAGTCATATGCTGCTTCCAGGAATACGCTTTGTTAAAAATGACCTTAGCGTCTGACAGCCTTGAAATTCTAAGAGAGTTGAAAGGGCAATTATTCCAATCCTCTTTTGTTATTATGAAAAATTTCTACTTTGACAATAACTATAGCATTAATATTTATTTTACAGTTAAAAATTATAGATTTTCACCATCAGATAGATACAGTTCCGAGAGACCAATTCTTCATTTCTCTAGCTCAATTTTAAGCACATAGCCAAGCATATGACCAAGATTACGTTTTCTCCCCCTAACAGAAGAGATTTTAAAGCCTTGGATCTAGTAGCAGAAATACTATGTCCCCTGTCAATTCAGAACCCTGACAATCATCATTTAGCCCCCTTTTGGGGACCCCCTGGGTTGTAACATAATGAAGCAGAGAGGGTGCTTCCCTCAGTGCTGGCAATAATTCAGTCTCCTTCTACCTTCAAGGAAAAGAAGACTATTAGAGATTGAGGTCCATGACTTTTTGTACTAACAAATTACCAAAAACTTGGTGACTTAAAACAACAGAAATTTATTACCTCATAGGTCTGGAGGTTGAAAGTCCAAACTCAATGTCACTGAACCAAAATTAAGGTGTTGGCAAGAACACTCCACCCAGAGGCTCCAGTGGAGAATCCATTCTCTGCCTCCTCTGGCTTCTTCTGGCTGCTGGCATTCCTTGTCTGTGTATCACTCCAATCTCTGCTTCTGAGTTTCCATTGCCTCATCCTCTGGTATCTGTAATCAAATCTCCCTCTGCCTCCATCATATAAGGATATTTGAGATTGCATTAGAGGTCATCCTAATAATTTACCCATCTCAAGATTCTTAATTTAACAACTCTTTTCCCACATAAAGTAACACTCAGAGATATCAGGAATTAGAACATGGATATATAGAGGGTTATTATTCGGCATACCATATTTCCCAAATTAATTAAGTTTGGACACTTTAGTTTTTTGGTTTCTTTCTTTCATTTTTTAAAATCTTGGTTCTATAGGAAATTCAACCCCATTATGAATACAATTATCTATTGATTAATGTGATTACTTCCTTTCAGGGTACACTGAACATCATACAGGTAGCTATTGTTTCAAATTCCTATTATCTAAGTAAATCTATTCTTTTATTCAAGTTATACATTTTCAACTTTGTGCAAATCTGTGTTCTTGGTTTTGTGGCTAAAAAGTTGATGAGAATATAACTATTGCCTTTGAAGAAATTGCAGTAAAATGCACTTCCAAAGATATTCCAATAAATAGTTAAAATAATATAGGTGTGCTTCCACACGTAATTCTCTAGAAAAAGACAAAATGATTCAGAGAAGAGAAGTCAGTGCATTTTTTCAAATTATCTTCTTCATATCTTCCACATGGTTCCCAATCACCCTAAATGCAAATGGAAGAGAAGATACACAAATCACTCCCTCCAAAAAGTAGAAAAAATAGTTTAAGAATATAAGGTGACACACATTATGTTATATGCATAATAACTCATCTCTCAAGGTAACATACAATAAGTTCCCAGTTATCCGCAAGGATGATACCCAGTTCAGCATAAATGTCTCACAATTTATGGTGTGAAAGCATTAATTGGGTTTTTTAATCAATAAATAAAAAATTAAAAAAATAAAAAATAAAAAATAAAATGACAAATGATAGGGAAGCTGATATACTGATATCTTAAATCAGATCATGACATTATTTATTAATCTTTTCACAGAAAGGCACCATAGAAACCCAAAATAAATGGATGAGAAAAATTCCACCAAAGTGAAAGAGTTCATACTTCTGGGGTTCACAGCAGACTTACGGTTACAGAGAGTGCTCTTTTTCATCTTCCTTGTCATTTATGTCATCAGTCTCTTAGGGAACATCACGCTGGTTTCTTTGATCTGTACTGATTCTCGGCTCCACACACCCATGTATTTCTTCATTGGAAACCTGTCATTCCTGGATCTCTGGTATTCTTCTGTCTATGCCCCCAAACTCCTGATGACCTGCATCTCTGATGACAAAAGTATTTCCTTTGCTGGCTGCCTAGCTCAATTCTTCTTCTCAGCTGGTCTGGCCTATAGTGAATGTTACCTGTTGGCTGCCATGGCTTATGATCGCTACGTGGCCATCTCTAATCCCTTGCTTTATTCTCAGGCTATGTCTGCAAGGTTATGTGCCAGCCTTGTTGCAACTTCATACAGTGGTGGCTTTCTTAATTCAACCATCATCACTACTGAGACATTTACCCTGAGCTTCAGTGGCAAGAACATCATTGATGATTTCTTCTGTGATCTTCCCCCCCTTGTAAAGTTGGCCTGTGATGTGAAGGAGAGCTACAAGGCTGTGCTTTACTTCATACTTGCCTCCAATGTCATCATGCCTGCCATGCTTATTCTTGCCTCCTACTTCTTCATTATTGCTGCCATCTTGAAGATCTGCTCCACCCAAGGCCACCTCAAGGCCTTCTCCACTTGTGGCTCTCACTTGACAGCTGTCACCTTGTACTATGGTTCAATTCTCTTCATTTACTCCCGACCAAGTACTAGCTATGCACTGGAAAGGGATAAAGTTGTGTCAGTGTTCTATACGGTGGTGATTCCAATGTTGAATCCTTTGATCTATAGCTTAAGAAACAAAGATGTTAAAAATGCCCTGAGGAAAATGTTAGATAGAGCAAAGTTTTATTAAATGAAAATGTTTGGTGAACAATGGCTATATTTTATTTCACAGATTATCTCCCTGTCATGGTTATCAGACTGTCCTCTCAGAAATACATAAAATAAGAAAACAAAACATCTTTGGATAATGTTAAAACACTAGTCTGTATTTTTTTTTTTAAGTTGGCACAAATGTATTTGAATGTGTTTTTAAAGTAAATGAGGCTGGGGCATTTGGAAAAACTGCTATGCCTGCTAGCTTGAAATAAAGACTATAAAATTACTGGGATTCTAGAAAGTTGAAAGAGAGGAGCTTATTTTTTATTTTAATTTTCACTTAGTTTATAAGTTGCTTATATGTATAATACTCTAATCTATAAACAGGAATAATAGAATTGGTGATGGAATCATAGCCTCATTTAGATGCATTAAATGACTTCCTTCAAATCTTGTAGTTCATAGGTGAGAAAATAGGAATGCAAATCCAGAACTTCTGACTCCAAAGCTTCTAACCCCATTTGTTGGGAGACAAAGTCAGTTAGGAGGTCATAAGTAAACTTTCTACTGTAAAATTCCCTTGGAAATAAACTTATTGTTTCTTTCTGACTCTCATTTATTAGCTTACCATAATACAAACATTTCCCTGGCAATAGATAGAGGAGCGAACAAATATCTTTACCAGAGTCACTGTGAGCTTTTCAATAAAAGGATATTTTCTCAAAAAATTAAAGAATTAAGGGCAAAAGTATAGCAGCTGTATGAAATAGACAGAAGTGGAGATGTAGATAGAAATAGACAGATAAGTAGACAAATAGAGAATTTTCAAAAAGCTTTAGATCCAGGAAAAGATTCAGAGTAAAAATGTCCACTAGGTGAAACAATGATTGATAACAATTAGGGTTCTATGAATATTTATATTTCTTTGGTTGTTCAGTGTTGTGTATGAATTAATAAAAAATTGGAGAATATTTCATTATGATGCATCACATTTCCTAATTTTAGTAGTCTTTCTAAATGTAAAACATGGGATTGCATGTTACAAAGGCCTAGTGTTCATAAGCAAGTATATTAGTTTGCTAAGGCTATCATAAAAAAATACCACTGACCGGGTCATGTAAACAACAGAAACCTATTTTATCACATTTCTAGCCACGATTCAAGCGCCATAATGGTTGCTTTCTTCTGAGGCATCTTTCCTTGTTTTGCAGATGGCCACCCTTTTGCTGTGTCATGAAATGGTCTTTTCTCTGTGCACACCCATCCCTGGTGTCTCTTTGGTTGTCCAAATTTCCATTTCCTCTTTTTATAAAGACACTAGTCAGGTTGGTTTAGCACTCGCCCTAACCACCTCATTTTAACTTAATCACGTCTGTAAAGGCCTATCTCCAAATACATTCACATTCTGAGTTACTGGGTATTAGGGCTTCAACATATGAACTTTGGGGGCATATAATTCAACCTATAACATCAGGGATTGACAGGAGTTTCTTGATGAATGAGATAAGGGAGGGCAGCTTAGAAGAGAGAGAAGAGCATATGACAAGGAAAAAATATATGGACTGTATGATATGTTCTAGAAATGTCTAATTAGTACAATTTTGAGAGTTTCTATCATCAGACACATTTAATGATTCTATCGTAACTTAAATCCCTTAAGAGAGTGTACTCAACAAAATATTCCTAATTTCATCTTATCCTAATTAGTATATGTTCTCCATACTCCAAATAAACTTTAATTGAGTCCCTGAAGACTAAGGTACATATTTCTGGGATGCTCTGTGGAAGGAGTCCCAAAGGGCTATTGAGAAAATACACATATTGGGTCCAACAGACACACCAAAACATCAGAGGAAAAAGTGTGTCACTTCCAAGACTGTCCTTCCTGACCAAGGGTAAGCAACTGGGATCAGGAGCAGCTAAGTGGTTGGGCCTCTCTGTGACTCAACTGTGATTAGAAAGGGGATACAGAGTCTGGCCTGACTCTCAAAGGATCGTTTTTATGCCAAACACACACACACACACACAGACACACACACACACACACACACTATCCTAAATAGGATTCCAACCAATGATATATGTAACCCTCATGTAGAAATCAAAATTCAGTGTGGTAATCATGCTGGGTCATCATATATCCACTGACACAGTGGAGAAATCAAGAGGACACAAAAGGTGACATGCTTTTTCACTCTAGTGGTTATCATCATCTGTGCCGTCAAAACTACTAATGTATGGTGTTTTCATTTCTTTGTACTCATTTTCAGGTCTTAGAGGGACATATTCTTCCACAGAATTTTAAGTGCTCCAGTGAAATAAGCAAGGAACAGAGCTTCTACAGGGGAACACACAACTTGAGAAGACATTCTGTATGGAATGCTTAGCATGATTGGCTCTGACATTTTCTGTGTCTTTTATTTCACATTCACATTTTAATTGCAATTTATTTCAAATTCAGAATGGATTTTAGTCCAATTTGATGGTTATGAGTTTGATGGTTATGACTTCTCTCTTTATCTACTCTTCCTTCTTATTAGTAATGACTACACTGATCCAGGAAAGTCCATGTGAGGCTAGATTAGTCCTGAATAGTTTGAGCTAGGTTAGCAGTAGACAATACTTTGGGAAAAACAGGTTCAAGATGTAAAAGTAATTACCCATTTTTCCATTCTAGAAATATTTATTTAGTGCCAATTAGTTACTAGAAACTGTTCTGTATGCTGAGATACAGGAGTAAGCTAAACAAAAAATCTTTTTGCTCCATAGTCAATGCATTCTGGTGGGGAAAAATGGACAGTAACTTAATAAAGAGGAGTTAGATGATGACAATAGGTCTAGGAGAAAATAGAGCAGAGTCTGAGCAGAAAAAGAAGGATGGGACTGTTGATGGGAAGAGGGCATTGAATTTAAAATAGTGATGAGAATAGGTCTCAGTCAGAAAATGACATTTAAGTTGGACTTAAAGAAAATAAGAATGTGAGGCTTGCAAATATCTGGGGATAGTTTTTCAACCAGAGGAACACTCAGTTCGGAAATCTTTGATGGTGGGTCAGGGCTGGTATTTTTGAAAAACAGTGAGACAGTCAGAGAAGCTGGAGAAGAATGAAGCAAGAGGTGAGTCTTAGGCGATATGGACCTGCAGGTAATGGAGGGCTGGATCTTGGAGGACGTTTAGGCCATTGAATGGGATTTGACTTTAACTTAGAACAAATTGCGAGGGTTTTTGGGTGGTTTTAAGAACAGGCTTAAAGTGACTTGCCTTATTTTTGTTTTTTTGTAAAGGACCATATTGACTGAAATATTGAAAATAGGCTATAGAGGGACAAGTGTGTAGACCAGTTAGAAAACTATCACAATATTCTTGGCAAAACATGATGATATTTTGGACCAGAGTGGTAGCGGTGGAGGTGGTGAGAAGTGCTCAGACTCAGGGTAGGTTTTGTAGGTAGTGATGCCAGGATTTCTTGGAAGATTGACGAGGAGGTAGAAGAGAAAGTGGGTAGGTTGTTTTCTAATTCGTATCTCGAGAAAATGGAAGAGTAGATTTATTACCTTGTATGAGAAATGAGCAGATTGACCATTTTGGAGAGTGAATATTAGGAATTCAGCCTAAACATGCAAACTTTGAAATATTTATCACTCATCTCTTATAATTATATAATGTTAACACTGAAAAGAAACTTAGACATCTTTTAGTGGTAGAATTTTTAAGAATCATAGTGACAAAATCGATGGATAGATTTCTGGGGATTTGTGAGCCCTCTATATCTGTGTGTGCTTATACATATGTACAGTTTGGAGGCTAGGGAGAAGAATCATTGCTTCTATCATATTCTTTAAGAAGTCCATGATTCCAAAAATTTAAGATCATTAAATTTTTAGATAAAGAAACAAAGGAACGTAGTAGTTAGAGAATATACACAAGTTCACAGGATTGATTTTTAGGGAAACAAGAATGAATATGCAAATCTTAAAGTGAAAAGAAGAATGCTTCTGTCTTTGGTACATTCCATCTCTCACTTCAACCAAGATGATGATAATGACCCATGTATCCAAAAACATATGTATGTATAAGGATTGTTAATCTATTCTAACACACTGTATTGTTGTAGATGAGGTTTCTATTGTTATCTTTTTGATGAATTCTTTAACAGATGTTAACAAGTTGGTATCCTAGAAGGTGGGTACTGGAAAAGGATCAACCAGTTATTCATGTGGGTGGAATTATGTTCCAGAGAGGACATGCGATGCTCTTTATGCACACTGGTGATTAGCCTCAGGTTCGATCCCTATCACAAAACTCCACAGTCCAAGGCCAATGAACTGTGCACTTCCAAGCCTGCCATCCCTTTGTCAAATTGCATGTGAGTAGGTGACAAAAATATTAACCTTCAGCATTTTAGAAAGCTTCTGAAGGACACCACCCTTCAAGATTTAATTATTTCCATGTAGAAAAGTGGCTTTTTGTTCCCCTCAAGCTCAGATTTTATAAATAAGTCAGGTATTATTTAACCTTATGATAATAAAAATAGCTACAGTCAGTTATGTATATTTTCTGGCCACACATTGTGTTATGCATTTGATCCACATAGCACAGACATTTTTCTTACCTTTTATAAAGTAAAGAAGTGTGGGTTGGAGGTTGTTAAAGACTTTCCCAAGATTGCAGAGCTACCATTGGGTGGAATCAGGATTTGAACTCAGGTGCCGTTTCAATTGTGCAGTTATACAAGTCTGCCTATGTCAGACCCATCTGCTCTCAGCTGGCTTGGTCAAATGTCTGTGTTTAGCTGTTAGCTCGGTCGGGGGCTGGATGATGAAGAATGCACTAACAAGTCTAGGGGCCAGCTTGCTGTCAGCTGGGGTCACAAAGAGAATGCAGTCAGATGTCTCACTATTCAGCAAGCTAACTATTGCTTATTTACATTGTGGTGGCAGGATTCTAAAAGTGAGAAGAAAAGTGAACAAAGCCTTTTGAGGCCCAAGCTTTGACATCTGCATAGCACTGCCTATGCTGTGAACTATTGGCCAAAACAAATGACAAGGCCATGACAGACTCCAAGGTAGAATAACAAAATCTACTCCTGAAATTAAGAAATCAGTAAAGAGTTTTAGTCTTTATTTTTTTGTGTCTTAATAGTTTATAACATTGTGAAATTTTGGTTGTACATTATTGTTTGTCAGTCACCATATAAATGCCTCCCTTCACCCCTTGTGCCCACCCTCCAACCCCCTTACCCCTGGTAATCATCATACAGTTCTCTCTGTCCCTGTGTTGGTTTATATTCCACATATGAGTGAAATCACGTGTGCTTGTCTTTGTCCGGCTTATTTCCCTTAACATAATACCCTCCAGGTCCATCCATCCATGTTGTTGCAAATGGGACAATTTTGTCTTTTTTATGGCTGAGTAGTATTCAATTTTATGTATATATATATATATACACCACATCTTCTTTATAGAATTATCAGTCGAGAGACACTTAAGTTGCTTCCACTTCTTGGCTATAGTGAATATTGCTGCAATGAACATAGAGGAGTATAAGCCTCTTTGGATTGTAGATTTCAGATTCATTGAATGGATTCCCAGTAGTGGGATAGCTGGATCATAGGGTATTTCTATTTTTAATTTTTTGAGGAATCTCCATACCGTTTTCCACAGAGGCTGTACCAGTTTGCATTCCCACCAGCAGTGAATGAGTGTTCCCATTTCTCCACAACCTCTTCAACATTTGTTGTTTTTTGTCTTGGTGATTATAGCCATTGTAACAGGTGTAAGGTGATATCTTAGTGTGGTTTTGATTTGCATTTCCCTAATGATTAGTGATGTTGATCATCTTTTCATATACCTATTGGCCATCAATATATCTTCTTTGGAAAATTATCTGTTCATATCCCCTGCCCATTTTTTGATTGGGTTTTTTGTTTTTTGTTGTTCAGTTGTATGAGTTCTTTATATATTATGGAGATTGAACCCCTTGTCAGATATATGATTTGCAAATACTTTCTCCCAGCTGGTGGGTTGTATTCACTTTGATCTTGGTTTCATTTGCCTTGTAGAAGCTCTTTAATCTGATGAAGTCCCACTTGTTTATTTTTCCTTTAGTTTCCCTTGTCTGAGAAGACATGGTATCAGAAAAGATTCCTTTATGACCAATGTCAAACAGTCTATTGCCTGTATTTTCTTCTAGGAGTTTTATAGTTTCAGGTCTCACCTTCAGGTCTTTGATCTATTTTGAGTTAATTTTTGTGAATGGCGAAAGCAGATGGTCTACTTTCATTCTTTTGCATGTGGCTGTCCAGTTTTCCCAACACGATTTATTGAAGAGACTTTCCTTTCTCCATTGTATGTTCTTAGCTCCTTTGTCGAAGATTAGCTGTCCGTAGATGTGTGGTTTTTTTCTGGGCTTTCAATTCTGTTCCATTGATCTGTGTGTCTGTTTTTGTACCAGTACATATCTGTGTTGATTACTATTGCTTTGTAGTATGTTCTCACAAATTCATCACATTATGTACTGTATGAAATATAATTGTATAAAATATTTAAACGAGAAAGAGTTAATTAACCACAAACTAATAATCTTTGTGATATATTGCAAAATTTAAAAAAAAGACTACAAGAATTGGTTTGTGGTTAATGTAATTCTTTCCCTTTTAAATATTTCATATAGTTATATTTCATACAAAATATGATAAATTTGTGATACAGTTATATTTCACTCAGAAGTCAGAATGATGACTATATCATTCTTTTAACTGAATGTTCTAAATCTTTCATCAAATTGATTTATCTACTCCTTCCAAGACTTTATAGTTTCTTGTGTAAAAATAGAGAGGGAATGCTTTCATTACCAACCAGTACTTTGAAAGGATCTTGTCTTTAAGACTTTTCTAGTATTTTGAGGTTAAATTACTATATAAATACACATTTCTGACCAGAAGAGAGGTTGAGATGCTCAGTCTTTGAGTTTTATCTATCAGGACAAGGTCAAAATTTATGCAATCCCTAATAATTCTATCTAGAAGTGTGAATGCCTCTCTTTCCTGCCTTTACCAGAGGACTGGTCTCAAGAGTTAATAGAAGATTGAAGATTTCAGAGGGATTCGTGTTGACGCAATTTTTCCTGCCTTTCAATCCATTCTCTGATCTGCAGCCAAAGTAAACTTTAAAAATATAAATCTGATTATGCTACTTCCTCATAATAGCAATGACTTTCATCTCTGTTGGATTAAAGGCCAAAATCTTTAACATGGCTCTCAGTAAGCTTTGTGAGCTACTGTCTCTTGTAGCTCATTCCTCTTTCCCTCTCCATTCCAATCTTTCTTTAGCCTCTTTCAGCTCCTTGAATTCAGCAGACTCTCTCAATGGAGGGGTCTGTTATAAGTGCTTCTTCTCATGGAACTGCTCTCCCTTGTCTCTTTACCCTGACTACTGGCTGCCATTGGGCTCATTCTTCAGGTCTTATTTAACTATCTCTTCTTCTTTGAAGACTTTGAGCTTAGATCAAAATTTTGTTTTTTTATCAGCTTTTTACCTCTTTAGACGGTAGTGGTAGAGGAGTAGTAATTGGCTCTGTGCTGATATTTCATTTTTTTCCCAAAATTATATTGTATTAAAAATGAACTTAGTAAGTACCAGATATTTTTCCTTGTACAGACAAGTGATAACATAGCAGAGAAGGTTCATAGTAACTACTGAAATGGTGGCTATAACCCATCATTATATACACTATCAGTATGAAATATACACATTCATGCCAAGATAATACTACTCAAGCTTCAGCATATTGAGAAAAAAGTTGTATTGTACAAATGAATAACAGCATAACACTATAACCGTGAAACTCTCAAGATGTGTGAGAATATTATGGGGAAATCTATGTGAGTAATATAGTTTGGTTGAAGTACTAAATCAATGAGGACAAGTGGTGAGAGAGAGGTTTATAAAGGTAAGTTAGAGGGCCGGCCCCGTGGATTAGCAGTTAAGTGCGCCTGCTCCACTGCTGGCGGCTCACGTTCGGATCCCTGGCGTGCACCGACGCACCGCTTCTCCGGCCATGCTAAGGCGGCGTCCCACATACAGCAACTAGAACGTGCAACTACGACGTACAACTATCTACTGGGGCTTTGGGGAAAAAAAATGAGGAGGATTGGCAATAGATGTTAGCTCAGAGCCGGTCTTCCTCAGCAAAAAGAGGAGGATTAGCATGGATGTTAGCTCAGGGCTGATCTTCCTCACACATACACACACAAAAAGGTAAGTTAGAGCCAGTTTATAGAACCTTGTGTGTATGCCTAAAGTATCAGTGCTTTGTGTGCTAGTGAGAAAAGATCCAATATATACTAATAAATAAACGGAATGGTCTTCAGGACTCCAAGCTGCTTTTCCCATAGTGTCATCAATGAAGTCACATCCTCTCTGAACATCATCACTTACATTTGAAAGATTAAGATACCTCACTAACTAACAAGTGGGAACAGTAGACCCTGAGGTAGAAAACTTGGATTTGCATTCTAGTTACACCATTGACTCTGGCTTAGTTCAAAGGTAAATGTTTTAAACATTGAAGTAAATCACAGTCCTCTTAGTTTTAGCTTTCTCCCACGGCCTTTGTACCTAGGGGGAAGGTCAGCCGACTACTGGGGCATCAACTCTAATTCTGTAATGTTTTATGTTAGATACCTCCTTTTAGCTTCTCTCTGAGAGCTTCAGAACTTCAACTTTAAAGGATTCATGGTGTCTCAATATATCCTTGACAACAAAATTTGGATCTTCCTAAGGTTCAGCTTCCACTATGTGAAAAAAGGCTTCAGCTCCGTACATAAACCTCACATCAACTAGAGAAGAGTGCAAAAAAAATAGTGTTTAAAAAAAGAATCTTTTAAAGCTGTTTTCAATAGGTGATGAAATTCAGGTTGTCAGAAGATGATAGGATTGCCTTAGCTAGGAGAACAAGAGAGAAAATAATTCACCTATAAAAGACACAAATGACTTAACACTTGAGAGCATATGTCCTTGATTAAGATAATGCTGGGTTGAAATACCAGCTCTGCTGTAGACTAATTCTGTGATGTTGAAAATATTTCCTAAAATTCATGAGCATCATAATAGAAGTTACCTTGTAAAGTTGTGGGGAGGATTAAGTGGGTTAAGTATAGGACTCAGGATACCATCTGTATGTAGTAGTAATATATATATATATATTTTCTATTTGTACTAATAGTAACAGTAGCAGGACACTATATTGTTTTTTGTATAACTACCAGCACAATGCCTGACATCATAAATTCTCAATAATAAGTGAAGGATACTCAAATTTTTTGAGTGCTCGCTATGTGCCGAACATTGGGCTGGGTGTTTTGATGTCTATATTATTTACTCATTTAGACAACCTGTCAGGGGGCTTCATTGTTCTCATGTGTTTGGTGAGACTAAGGGACTTGCCTTGCATTAAACAATTGGTAAGTAAAAGTCCTAATTCCAAAATCAGATTGTACTCCAATTCCAGTGGTTCGCAAGTCGCAATCTGAAGTTATATCATTTTAGATAATAATGGATAAAAGTCCATAAGCCTCTAGTAATTGTTGACTTAATTGATACCTCTGTTTATTTCTTTCAATAGAAAAATACTAAATGACTTTTTTTCTCATAATCTTTATCAGACTTTCTCCTCTGTTGATATGGAAGTTGGAAATCGCACCACCCTGACTGAATGAATTCACCTTGGTGGGCTTCTCAGCAAAACCTCGGTGGCAGCTGATTCTATTTGGAATATTTCTCATGCTCTACTTGATAACCTTGTCAGGGAACATGACCTTGGTTGTCTTAATCCGTATCAATTCCCACCTGCACACACCTATGTATTTTTTCATTGACAATCTGTCTTTTTTGGATTTCTGGTACACCTCTGTGTATACTCCCAAAATCCTGGCCATTTGTGTCTCGGAAGATCAGTGCATTTCCTTGGCTGGATGTGGAGCCCAGTTGTTATTTTCCTGTGTTGTCACCTACGCTGAGTGTTATTTCCTAGCGGTCATGGCCTATGACCACCATGTGGCCATCTGTAACCCATTACTTTATTCAAGTACCATGTCCAGTTCTCTCTATACTGGACTCGTTGCTGGCTCCTACATACGAGGGTTCTTGAATGCTGTAGCCCATACTGCCAACACTTTCCACTGAGTTTCTGTGGTAAAAATATCATTGACCACTTCTTCTGTGTCACACCACCATTGGTAAAAATGTCTTGTACAGGCACTCAGGTCTATGAAAAAGTCCTCCTGGGTGTGATGAGCTTCATGGTCCTTTCCAGTATTCTGACCATCCTGATTTCTTCTTTCAACATCTTTCTGACTATCCTGAGGGTTCAAACAGCCTCAGGAAGGTACAAGGCCTTCTCTACCTGTGCTTCTCACCTAATCTCAGTCACGCTTTTCTATGGATCCTTGCTCTTCATGTATTCAAGGCCAAGTTCCACCTACTCCCTTGAGAAAGACAAAGTGGCTTCTCTGTTCCACACTGTGGTCAACCCACTGCTCAACCCTCTCATCTATAGCCTGAAAAACAAAGACGTCAAAGAGGCCTTCTGGAAAGCAATGCAGACCATAAGGCCAGAGAGAAAAAGGTCATCTTTTTGCAGAATGCTCTAAAAGTATTTTCCAAATGTTTGGTTGTACACATATTTGAAAACGTTACAATGTTTCAAGTAAATTCAACAAACTGTACTTAAAACAATGAAACATTAAACCACTCTTGTTTATTTTTATTTTGTTCTAATTACAATATTTTAAACCTATAATATTGGGTTGTTGGATGTCACACAATATTGATACTTTGCAGTAGTAGATTTTTTAAAATTTATCTTCTTGATGATCATTGGGGGATTTGGAAAGAGAAAAGAAGAATCAGATGGTTTTTGTGGGTATAGTTTGACTTTGAAGTTTGGCAAGCAAACTTTATTGTGTGGGGAAAAACCTTTGGAATGGTTAAAGTGGTGGAAATTTGCTCAAGATTTTCCAAATACTTATTTCTTCATAAAGCATTCCCTCCAAATTCCTTTATAATGCTCTAAATGAGTATATTGAAAACATCTTTGTAAACTTTTTGCATTCTGTATCAATTTAATATTAGGCAAATCTTTAAGAGTTGTTTAGATTACCAACACACACACACACACACACACACACACACCCAAAACTTTAGGATTGTATATCACTATAAAAGAGTGATCTCTTCCACAGAGAATGAGTACTCTGTCATCCTGTCTCTCATTCCATGCTGCTCCATATTCCCTATGAAACAAAGTAATATCAAGGGGATCAAACTAGAACAAACAAATCAGCAAGCAAAAACCCACTATATTCTAGACTCAGTGCTTGTTTATTTTTTCCCCATGAGTAGATTTTAAGTACGAAGAAACTTACAGCTAATATTCAGTTTGTGGCAGGTTTAGTTAATATTTTTTTCAATACTCTTTATAACAATGCTACAAATTAAGGATTATTAGTTACACTTGATGAATGATTAGTCTGAGCCTAAGAAGTCAGAAGTTTGTTATTGAAAGATTATAGTTATTGTTGTAATGAGCACATTTATAAACTGCATTTAAATTAAAATTTTAGAACAAATAGCCATAGCCACCTCACCATTTATATTAGCTCTGACTTTTGTGATCTTTCTTTTCATCTGCATTTATTATTTAACTCATCACTGCCGTCTCTCTTTTCATCACAAAATTCTTACCATTTCTTATTCTTCCATTACTACAGAAGCTCTGTAGGTATGGGACAAGAAGGATTGGGGTGTATTGCACAAACCTCAAGAATCCATGTAACATTTTCTTCACATTCTTGTAACGCTCATTATGTAGGGAAAAAAAATGAGTCAATCGCAGGGTAGATAGTTAAGTAAAATGTAATCCTTTGGGATCCCAGAAGTAATATGTACACTTCTATTTTGTGCTAAACCCTGATGGCTGCTTTCTAAAAAACTATATTAATATTAAATTGAATCTATACTCTACCATATATAGTTCAATCACTAAAACACAACAAACTAATACAAGAAATAATATCTCTGTCACTGGATTTCTGTGAAGAGAAAAAAAAGCATTTTTTAATCCAGTTCCCCAACCTTCCACGGAAGCAGTCCATTTTCACCGAGTACTCGTTTGAGTAATTTATGTCAATTTAGACTTCAGATTGTGTTAACCTGGAAAGTTTTTTCAGAGCCCCTTTCACATCTGTATTCTTCAGACAGTAGATCATGGGGTTGAACATGGGAAACAGCACAGTATAAAATGTAGAAACCATTTTGTCCCTCTCAAGGGAATACCTGGAACTTGGGCGAGAGTAGATGTAGAGAATGGAGCCGTAGTACAAGGTGACAGAGATCAAGTGGGAGGAGCATGTGGAGAAGGCTTTGAGGCGACCCTGGGTGGAGCAGATCCTCAAGACGGCGGCAATGATGAAGAGGTAGGAGGCCAGTATGAGCGCAGTGGGGGCAGTGACCTTGGAGGTCAGGAGATAGTACAGTACAGCCTGGTAGCTCTCTTTCACATCACATGCCAACTTCACCAGGTGTGGGACATCACAGAAAAAGTCATCAATGTCATTGTCACCACAAAAATTCAATGTGAATGTGTTGCTGGTAAGTATTATTACATTGACAAAACCACCAGTATAGGAATATATAACCAAACAGATGCACAATCTCCTTGACATGACCAGAGCATAAAGCAGGCGGTTGGAAATGGCCACATATCGGTCATAAGCCATGGCAGTCAACAGGTAACACTCACTATACCCCAGCCCAGCAGAGAAGAAGAACTGAGCTACACAGCAGGCAAAGGAGATGCTTTTGTCTTCAGAGATGCAGGTGACTAGGATCTTTGGGGTGTAGACAGAGGAATACCAGAGATCCAGGAAAGACAGGTTCCCAATGAAAAAATACATGGGTGTGTGCAGCCAGGAGTCATTACAGATCAATATTATGAGGGTGGTATTTCCTACCACAGTCACAGAGTACACACCAAGGAACATAATGAACAGGACCAGCTGCATCATGGGATCTGTTGTGAAGCCCAGCAGGATGAACTCTGTCGCTGTGTGATTGCTTCTCTCCATGGCTTTAGGGAATCTCACCTAGGAGAAGCGAAATGAGAGTTCAGTTTGAATCATTGTGCTGAATAAATAGAAAATATGCTACATAAGTAACATTGCATCACTGGTATACCTTGAAGTCTAAGATTCAGTAATATAAGTGCTTATTTTAGAAAGAGTTCTCATTTTGCAACGAACTCCTCAGAATTTACAATTATATGTTGTTAGTAGATGAATTTAGGTACATATAAATTCTCAAGAGTTTATATGAGCATACATTGATTTGAATCTGACAGCACCAAACCGAATGTGGTTAGGAGTTCTCCACCTACAGTAGCTAGGGGAGAGGTCTTTACAGAGAAGTGGAAGCAAAGCAAGGAAATTAATTGATTGGCTATAGCTTATGTGGTTACCTTTTTTAGGGAAACCCAGCTGGCTGTTTGTGACTGCTTGTTCTCAAGTTTCATTTTCTCAGATTCAACTGCATTGACTCTGTCTTATGTATTGGTTTGCTTACGTAGGCTGTCAAGGTGTAAGAGCCACCTACCTCAGTCTAATGGCTTCCTTTTAAATGACTTGAATAATATTAAATTCCAAATTTCCAAAGTCGGTTATTTTTTTCTTTACGAACGGCTGTTTCACTAAAGGAAAGATGCACTTACAGTTTCTATTTTCTTGTACTTTGGTCTTCATAATATCAACTTGCTCTTTTGCTAAATGTGTGGCTTCTTAGTTTCAAGTGTTATTTGTTTATGTCTGAAACACTGGACTCACCTATTTTTTAAAGAATGAAGTATTTTTCTATCAGTGCTTCCATCTATTGCAACATCCTACAGCTACTATAACTCCATATCTCATCGTAGTATCTATAGGCTTAAGAACATGCCCAGGACATTAAACGGAAAGAAAGAGGATACATACAGATGTTTGGAAAAAAATGTGTATAGAAGATAATATGCAATGGATGGGATTATAAAGTACACAAGATTAACTGTATTTTATACGTATTATACAGTAAAAATATAATATATAACAACAATCTAAAGAGCCAATTTAAATGTAAGTAATATATATACATACATACATAGTACATAAATAATGTAGTACTAGAAACTTACACTTTATTTAAAATTTTTATTGGTTTTATTTGTTTTATTATTAAGGAATTTAACCTTAATGAGAACAATTTGGCAAAAATATATGTCTTAGAGTATGAAGATAAAGCCCTTAACATGTGAATTAGACAACTCACCTAAAATTCTGACCAAGATCGTCTCTTCAACACATTCAAATATGCCTGTCCCAGAATTGTTTATATCGGTTTCTGCATCCCCAGGGTGGTAGATACCTGCAACCCTCAAGATTTCCTAGCTTGGGAAATAACTTACATAGCAATTAAAGAAAATATGTGTTGACAAATTGGGTATGATTTAATAAGATAGGGAAATTTTTTTTAAGGCTACAAAC
This sequence comes from Ceratotherium simum simum, assembly GCF_000283155.1. Next base: position 44,567 of record NW_004454319.1, on the reverse strand, counting down.
CCCTAGTGAAAATGTATTCAGTAAGAATTTGCATTCTTATTATCTCTTGGGTTGTGTAGAAGCTACAGTAAACATATGTGCGCACATATATTCTACATACTGTAGACATTCATATGCAGACATCTGTGTATTAAAGCACATAAGTTCGATGATACTGATCTTTTTGTTATAAATTGAAGACCTTTCTTTTGTCCATCCAAATCCATTCTCCACCCTTTTAAACTCCTGTTTGCTCCAGGATTCTAACTGTGTTAATTGCATCAGGGGACTCCTTTGCTCTCTATCTACTTAATGGGTTTAGCCAGTGGTTGTCAGTAGCAGGGAAGAGGGTGATATTAGAGTGTTTTTCCCCAGGCTCCTTGCTTGCAGACATGCCACAGCTGGCTGCATCCCCAGACCTAGACCATAGCTCCTTCCAGGTGACCCTTTTTCAAAGCTCTCCTTCCAGCACTGATAACCTCTCTCTCTTCTTGCTCCTTCAGGGATAGAGAAGGAATGCCTCTCAGAAGTTACTAGTTCTAGAGCTATTACACCATTTTTGGGGAATCCCATACACCACTCATATTTCTTTGTAATAATCCCTTTATTAATCCCTTCTGGAATTAACTAGTTTAGTTAACCAACTGCTACCTGCTAGGTTTATATATGTTATTTGTCCTAGCACTAGTCCCAGAAAACAAACATTCAAATGGAATTGGATTGCTCACATGTTTGAAGATTAGACATATAAACTTATGGTGGTGGGAAATGGGACATTGATGATCTATGACATCTAGTGGCATTCAGCTTGCTTAACTGATCATCAATGTCATCATGGAATGAAGGACGAGTGCAGAGAAGACATTGAGAGATCAGCTTTCTGTGGCACAGAGGCATGCAAATAGAGCTTATAAATATCATGTGGTGAGTTGGCTTCTGCTGAATGTGACTCTCCTACTGAAAAAACAAACAGCCAGCCAGGAAGTTTAAATTATAGCTGTGAAGGAGTCTTTATCTCCTGTGGTGCTTGATAAGCTATAGCTGAGGACCAGTGTCATGGCATGATTGTTATCATTGTAGAGTTGCCTCCCCCAATAAATGGTTAACTTTGGTAGGTATTTCATGGAAATTTAAGAGTGCTAGCTGGGAAGGACTGAGGTTCTGAGATATAGGATAGGAGAATTTGGGCAGAGAAGGGCAAGTCTGAGAATTTTGAATCTCAAATCCTCCTAAGTCTCTTTTGAAAAAGTTCCTTCCTCTCATCTAAGGGAATAAGAACATCCCCTGGAAGATAGCCTTTTATTGCCTACACCTGAGGCAGTTGCATGCATGCAGATATAATTCTTCTTAACACCCAGTCCCATCACCCCATATTGCTTGTGGGCTTATGGTGAAACTTAAAAATCAATATAACCCAAATAGTGACATAGGAAACCTGATGTGAGATTTACAGGAACTCACCTGTCCCTACTGATAAGAGAGTGGGGAACATCTACAGGAATGAATTCTAAGAACGTGAGATAAAGGACACTAAAATATTGTTTCACATGGCTAATTTATTATACATTTACACCCCAGGCACATTTACCATGGATTTGGGACTTAATGTGACAGCTTGAATGCCTAGAAGGATATTAATAATTCATAAGGCTGGTTAACTGAATCTTGAACTCAAAGAAGCTAATCTACAGTCATTGAGGTCAAAATGCCAGACCAACTTGGTGTACTACAGAAGAAGTCTGAAGGAAGATTAGGGTATTGTAAATGGTCCATTGTGTATAATCTGCTCTGCCACTGCCTAATCATCACCCTCCTCACTGCCCGCCTTACTCATCCAAGGGCTCCGAGGACATTCGTTGCATTAAGGCATTAAGAAATGCACTGCTTAGTCATTAACATCCTCGTAAAGCTAGGCAGATGCTACCATTGGTAAGCTAGGGATGATGGCAAGAGAAGCTGCAGTGGAACTGGATTCCCAGAATGTTAGAAACCAGATCGCCATAACTAAGTCAGTCTTACATGGCTAAGAACCGTTTAAGTTAGCATTTTGCTGTAAGTGTTTCTCTGAAGAGTTACCTACTGATTGCTCAGGCTCCAAACTCACACAAGTATATTTTTTAGTCACAGAAATGTTAAAAGTGAAGACTACCTTAGAGATGATCTGAGTGAACCCTTTCTTTGTCAGGTGAATGAACTAGTAAGTAGAGTGAGGAATTGATCTTCTCAAGGTCAAGGAGTTAGTCAGAAGCACAACCTTGTCAAGAACCTGGTCCTCCTGATAGATTCTAGGGTGCCATGATACCTCCACATAAAAAAATAAAAATGAAAGAAAGAAGGAAAGAAGAACAGGAAAGAAGATAAAAAAGCTCTAATGACTATCATAATACTGAACATTTTAGTAACTCATTAACTCATGACTCTTCCCAAAGAGCCTTCCATTAAAAAAATTTTTAAAAAACAATTATATTCTAGTGGGATTTTAGAAATTTGTGATAGAGAAGTACAGGAGAGTTTTTTGAAAAGAGAGTCAGCACTTCCTGATACTTTCTGATGAAGCAAGTAAGGGGAAGGAAATAGTTTTGAGCACGCGGGGAAGTAGTGATACTTGCTCTCCTTTTCTTCTTCTTTGTTCTCTTTTCTACTTAACTTTTTTTCAGTTTAACTGGTTCTTTCCTCTGAGAGATATTTGATTGATATAATCTATGCAAATACATTTTATATATTTTCTTATAGATGTAAAGTTCGTGTGTGTGTGTGTGTATATATATATGTATGTATATCTATATACATATATTTGCTGAAAATTTCTTGAAATAATGAGTTTAAATAGTATGATATTAGAGTGCCATGGTTTGAGATAAAATGACAGAGTTGCAACGAAAAGTCAGGTGGAATTAATCAAAAGAGTTAAAATAGACCCTTAATTTAAAGCATACACAAAAAACAGCTCAAAATGAATTAAATATGTAAATGTAAGACCTGAAAACATAAATCTCCTAGAAGAAACATAGGAGAAAAGCATCTTGACATTGGTCTTGGCTATGATGTTTTGGATCTGGCACCAAAAGCACAGGAAACTAAAGCAAAAACAATCAAGTATAATTCCATTAAACTAAAAAGTTCCTACACAGCAAAAGAAACAATCAACAAAATGGAAAGGCAACCTACAGAATGGTAGAAAGTATTTGCAAACTATCCATCTGATAAGGAGTAATAGCCAAAATATATAAAGAACTGAAACAACTGAATAGCAAAATAACAAATAACCTGATTTAAAAATGTGCAAAGGATCTAAGTAGACCTTTTTCCAAAAAAGACATACAAATGGACAGCATGTATATGAAAAGATGCTCAACACTACTAATCATCAGAAAAATGCAAATCGAAACCACAGTGAAATATATCCTTGCGTCTGTAAGAGTGGCTGTTATCCAAAAGTCAAAAGATAAGTGTTGGGGAGGATGTGGAGAAAAGGAAATCCTTGTACACTGTTCATGGGAATGTAAATTGGCACAGACATTTGAGAAGACAGTATTGAAGTTCCTCAAAAAATTAAAAATAGAACTACCATGGGATCTAACAATCCCACTTCTGGGTGTATATGCAAAGGAAATGAAATCAGTACGTGTAAGAGATGTCTATGCTCCCATGATCATTGCAGCATTATTCACAATAACCAAAATATGGAAACAACCTAAGGTGTCCATCAATAGATGAAAGGATAAGTTGTGGTATTTATGTATTTATGTATGTATGTATGTATGTATTTGTACAATGGAATATTATTCAGCTTTAAAAATGAAGAAGATCCTGCCATTTGGGAAAACATGGTTACACCTAGAGGACATTATGCCAAGTGTTAAATAAGCCAGATACAGAAAGACAAATACTGCATAATCTCAGTTATATGTAGAATCTAGAAAAGTCAAATTCATGAAAGCAGAGAGTAGAACAATGGTTACCATGGGGCAGGGGCTGGGGTAACAGGGAAATATCGGTTAAAGGGTACAAAGTTTCAGCTATGTAAGATGGATGAAATCTAATGTACAGCGTGGTGATTATAGTTAATAATACTATATTTTATACTGGAAATTCGCTAAGAGTGTAGATCTCAGGTGCACTTAGACAAAGAAAAATGATAATTATGGGAGGAGATGGGTATATTAATTAGTTGGATGAAATAATCACTATGCATATGTATATCAAAATATCATGTTGTACACCTTAAATATATATAATTTTAAGTTAAAAAATTGAAAAGGCCTGTGGAATTTTATTTACTCCCTTTTACATCATGATAAAAAGCAATCTGCCATCTGCATTTGGGAATGGTTATACTGTTTATTGGTGTGTTTTATGATTTTATATTGAAAAATAATATATGTTTGTGGTAATTATTACAATATGTTATGCAAATGAATACACAATAAGAAGCGATCTTCACAGCCCAGACTTCTAGTTTCCTTATTTAACAATTAATTTATTTACCATAAATAAGGAAGAGAAATACATCATAGGAATAAGCTCCTGTAACTATTCAATAAATAGTTAATATCAGACTTAATCTTAGTTAATGGATATTATGTCACTTATTTCAAGGTCCTTAGTTGGTAGTCAGCACACCTAGAACTCAGACACAGTCTTTTGATTTGACATCAAGCCCAATACACTTTTTACCATGTTTTTCGGTTTGCACTCTTCTGTTAGAATTTGTAGATGTCTACGTCAGTGAAAAGATGTTCATAGCTCTGTCATGTATTCATCTGACCAAATGCCATGTTCCATCTTCTGTCTTATTGCAGCTCAGATGATCAGATATATGAAAGAGGGCTAAGGTAGGAATCAAACAGAAGGGACAGAATTTATCCTCTTAGGACTCTCGGACAATTCAGATCTCCAAGTTGTCCTCTTTGGATTGTTTCTGTTAATCTATGTGGCAACCATGGTGGGTAATTTGGGGATGATTGTGTTAATTAGGATTGATACCTGTCTCCATACTCCCATGTACTTCTTTCTCAGCAGCCTCTCCTTTGTTGCTGCCTCTTACTCTTCTTCCGTCATGTCTAAGATGCTGGTGAACCTTGTGGCTGAGAATAAGGCCATTTCTTTTAATGGATGTGCTGCCCAATTCTACTTCTTTGGCTCCTTCCTGGAGACTGAATGCTTCCTTTTGGCCATGATGGCATATGACCACTATGCAGCCATTTGGAACCCTCTGCTATACCCAGTTCTCATGTGAGAATGACTCTCATGTGAGATAACTCTCATTCTCATGAGACTGAGACAGCTACCTCATTCCTAACAGGCTTTGGAAATGCAGCCCATACACATGGGAATGACTCTCAGATTATCATTTTGTGGCTCTAGAAGGATCAACCATTTTTACTGTGACATCCCACCTATACTCAAACTCTCTTGCTTTGACACCCACGTCAATGGCACCGTGATCATGGCTTTCTCGTGATCATGATCATCGTGATCATGATGACAGTTTTACTGTCATCAGCTGTGTTATGATTGTCCTCATTTCCTATCTGTGTATCCTCATTACCATCTTGAGGATGCCTTCATTAGAGGACAGGCACAAAGCCTTCTCCACTTGTGCCTCCCACCTCATGGCTGTCACCCTATTATTTGGGACAATTCTCTTCATGTATTTGCGCTCTAGGTCTTGCTACTCAATGGAGCAGAACAAGATTGTCTCTGTCTTTTATACAGTAGTGATCCCTTTGCTAAATCCTCTCATCTACAGTTTGAAAAATAAGGATGTGAAAGGGGCCCTAGAAAAGATCTTACAGAAACACCTACTATAAAGGCACGTTACACACCATCCTGTTATGTAGAAGAAAATATGGTTCATATTAATTTTATTGTCTGATTACTTAAGTTTTTTTTCTGTGTTAATGTAGATTGTTTAAAATGAAGTCTACTTCTTAATCTTCCAGTGCCTTAGATGTGTATCCTTAGGCCCATATGATGAATCAACACAGCGGGGAGAGTGGTGTCTGGTAAAGTACCACAATACACGGAATTAGCTAATCTGGGTTTAAGTTCCAATTTTGATATTTTGCTTTTCTTAATGTTAGTTTTTTTTATATATACATTGGTGTCTTTGATTGGGATCTGGGAAAACAGGCTCTGAGACAGATATTTGTATGAGGGAAGTTTATTGGAGAGTGTTATCAGGGACGATACCTGTAAGGGAGTGAGGGAAGCAGGGCTGGGTAGAAGAAGTTGAATGTGATGAAGTAGCAACACAGTGATCAACCAATTCCACAAGGAGCTCTGGAGCTGAGATGGTCCTTCATAGATATCCCAAGTTATGAAAAAAGGGCCATAATAACCAGTTTTGTACTTCCATAATGACAAGTTTTGGATATGGGTCACCCAACGGGAGGGGGTATAATATTGGGCATGGTAATGTCTTTCAGCAGAGACAATTCCAAGAGCAGAACTCAGCTGTGAAGTGTCAGTTGCCAATACACTTAGAAGCTGGGGAAATAAATACTTCGACCCTGAAAGGCAAATCTGGGTGGCGTACTACAGCATCTATTATAAATAATAGCACTATTCCACTCACATGTATGTCAAGAGTACCAAGTAAGATACAAGAGAGTTTTATCAAGTGTTGCGATAATGTGGGTACCACAGTAATAAGGGGAATATTTTACTGATCTTGTGAATCAATTTGGAATATTTTGAGGGTAGAAATCAATGTACTTTAAGTTTTTATCTCTACCCTTCCCAAGTTCACATAGTTTTCAATCAACATGTATCAAATTAAATTATCTATCTGTTGCTCATTTTAGTGGGATGGGGGTATGTCAACTTTGGAATAGTGGGGAAACAAAATTTTTTGATGAGATGGCATGTTGAAGGAAACCTAATGTTTTGGAATCAGGTAAATGTCTACTCTCTATTTCTTTCCGTTCCACTATCCACTGCAAACCATGATGTAGAACACCAGTGGCCTGCATGCTCCAAGTGAGACCTCCTCACCCTTGAAAAACTTGTTAGAGACCACAAAGGAGGGGTTAGCTCATCCTGTCCACTCTGAACAGACCTCCCATCTCCCTATAACTTCCACTTTCAACTGTTAACCAAAGTTTCTCTCAAAGACATTCAAAATTGTATCATGGCTGGCATATTCCTTCATGTTCCCTTTTATTTTAATTCATCTACTATAATATTCATCCCTTAACTGCTTATTATTCACCAGTCTAAGAAAAGTGGCACTTTATCATTATTCATCACTACACTCATATCCGCATTTCACTCATTGCCCAATTGAGATTTCATGGTCCATCATATAATGAGTCATTCTCAATCACCCTCAATTCCATGGTTATACTCTCTCCATTCTACTCATCTGATTAAATCCTGACTTAGTCAAACTTAATTGTTTCTTCTCTCTGTCCTCCACTTAAGCTGCTTAGTAGAATTAGAGAAAACCCCTCAGCACTCTACTCTCTGTTTCTGTTCTTGACTTACACTTCATCTTCCAAAATATAGACAATTAGATAAGACCATCCACATCTCACCACCTCAAAATCTTTATACATATGCTTCTCTTCCCACCTGTAATAATAGAAAATGTATCCTTGCTTCTACCTAAGACCAGTTCTTTCACACCTTTGGAGAGTTCCACAAACTTTACTTCAGAAAATATATCTTGACTCTCCCCAAGCATCAGTTTCTCCAACTCCACTGGAATAGTCTCATTTGTTTACAAATATTATCTAGTGTAACCCTTCTTAAGGATTTCCTTGGCTGAAAGTCCCATCCAGTTACCAACTTATTTCTCTGTTCCCTTTAAAATTAATCTTTTCAAAAGAACTACCTCTAGTCATTGTCTCTACTTCCTCATATTCCCTAATCAGTTCCAACTGTATTTCTGTACCACCTCTCCATTGAACCTAATCTTGTCAAGGACACATGAGACCTTAACACTAGTGCATGCAAACATTGCTCTTCTATCTTACCTTTAATTGATATCTCAGGAGGATTTGCCATGGATAATTCCTTCAGCTACCCAAAAAGCACCCCTTTCTAGATTTCCATATCACCTCAATCTTCTGGCTTTCCTTCTCCCTCCACAGTCATTTCTCCCAGATAACTTTGATGACACTTCCTCCTCATCCTCCTGCTGGTCTCCAAATCTTGGAGCCAAAGACTTAATCCTTAACATTGGTTCATCAGTACCTTGGTTTTCCATCTGCATCCAAGTGCAGATGGAAGTCTGCAATGATTCCAAAATCTATATCTCCAGCCCTCACCTCTCACCTGAGTTCCAGATTTGTATATTGAATTGACAACCTGGCATCTAGGGACTTTGTACACATGGCAAGGTTAAGAAATTAGTTTTTCTTACTTAGTTATCATACTCAGACATCTATAAATAATCATACTTTTTGTACTACTAGGAGGGTCTGTATCTTAGCTTCATATCTATGTATGATTGGGCTATCCATTTCCATGTTAAGTTATAAATGGTATTTTCTGTTATACTTCCTTAGTTTGTGCTTGGAACAAGAAAAGGGACACCTTTTATATCTTTATATACTCATAATCCATTCAAAAATTATTCATCAATATACAAAAAACTGCATGTATTTAATGTGTATAATCTGATGAGTTTGCGCATGTGCATACCTCAGTAAAGTTGTTAAAAAATTATTAATGGAAAAAATAGCATGTAACAACTCCTGGAGATACAATAAGTAAGAAAACTGACAGTGATCTGATTTAACTTATGTTCAAGTGTGGAAGACTTTTCTATACCAAATATGCATTTTTGTGTGCATAGGGATATGTGTGTGTGTGTTTGACATGGATGTGAGTGGTGCTTTGAAGAAAAATAAAGTAGGCAATAGAATAGGGAGTGGCGGCATCAAAGAACAGCTCTCTGTGGAAATAACTTTTGAGCAAAGCCTGAATAAGGATAACAGCGTATGAATGTCCGTGGAGGAGCATTCCAGGTGTACTTACAGTACATACAACATCCTTGAGGCAGGATTCTTCTTGGTTTGTTAAAGGAATAGTAAGGAGACAAGTCTTGTGGACCAGAGTGAGCAAATGAAAGGAGAGAAAGAAGTGCAATCAAGGAAGGTGTTTGGAAAAAAGTGGCAGATCAGATAAGACTTGTAGCTCACAAATGGGCTTTAGAGTTTGCTTTTTCATGTCACCCTGTAAGAACTGTTTTCCCCCAACTCCAGACTGTAAGCTGCACAAAGGAATGAACAAGATTGATTTTGTTGGCTACTCGACCAGTACCAAGGATACTATCTGCTCCATAAAACAAATTCACTAAGTATGTGTTGAAAGAACTAATTAATGAATGCAGTGAGAGCCATATTCTATTAGAAATGAGTACGGATCATATTTTAAGTGAGATTCTGAAGTTTGTAGGCGGGATCTGGTTAGTCCTGTGCCATTTAATTCAAGGTCATACTCAATGGAGTCTCAGGATCTTGAAATGGTTTCTGCACTTCTCTAAATGCCTCAGTTACTCTCCAGGGTATAAATGGTTCACTGGGGAGAATGCAGTTTAATTATCTCAGTGAAAAATAACTGCATGCTTTAATTTTGGATTAGCACATTTCAAGTTTTAATCTGTTTAGTGTTTTGCAGAGACTAAATCTCAAGTGAATGATCACAGCTTTAAAAAGACTGAGCTTCTACCTCGGATTCTATTCTTTGTTGCATTGATTAACCGTGTCTCAATTCTGTCATAGCTGAATCTCTTATGCCACTTCTATTTTCATCAAAGCTACAAATTTCACACTGTAAGACATAAAACTTATATTTCTCCAAAAACCAATAAATAAAACAGAATTATGCTAATAAACACTACCACAACTGGAGAATATTTCAGAAGGACAAAATGTAAGATGATTTAAATTATCTCAAAGTGTTCAGATATAGAAAGTTTCCCAGAGAAACTCAAAAAACATTCAAGTACTTAAGACTAAACATCTCAATTGGATTATGTCTGAAAGACTGAATTTAGTGTTACCAACTAAATGAACATGGCTTGTGAGGGATTTAGGATCACTAATAACAGACAAGAATTTTGTAGAATATTCAACATATGCGTATGCATACGTACAGGAATGTATGAACACATGTATATCTATGTGTATGTATGTGTCTATATATATATATGTATGTGTGTGTGAAAAATGTGGAAATTTAATTAATTTTGTGTAGAAAGAGTGCCAAAACACCTGGCATATTAATGCACTCTAAAGGGCATTAAATAAAATAATTTTATGCTTTTAAATGAACAAAATGAGAAAATAACTACACTTTTCAGCCTTCATCTTGTGTGTGTGAGTATATATATATATGTATATGTATGTATACATACGTATATACATACACATTGGTATACATATATACACATATATAGGATCATATATATCATATAGGATATAATTTCATTGACGTTAAATTATATATTTGTTACATACATGATGAAAGTGTGTTGGTATATATATGCACAACACAGAGCTCTACAAAATGGCTGCAAACTTTTTAAAGTGGTTATTTTATAGGGTAGTATTTTAGATGATTTTAGAGACAGAAAGATCAGTTAAAAGACTTTTGCGGTAATCTAAGTGAAAGATGATGATGGCTTGGGCCTTGGTGGTAGGAATAAAGGTGGCAGGAGGTAGTTGGCTTATTGATATAGACATTTTGAAGGTAGAAGCCAATATAATTACCTAGTTGACTGGTTTTGGAGTGTGTGAAAAAGAGAAGAGAACAATTTCTCCAATAATTATTTGTCTGTTTGTTTAATTTCATCTGAGCAAATGGAAGTATAGAGTTGCCATTGACCTGAGACAGGAAATACTGTGTTTGGAGCAAATTAAGGAAGGGCAAGAGGAATTCAGTTTTAGGTCATGTTAAATAGCTATTTGATACTCACGCAGAGATGTGAGTAAGCTTTTGAATTATAAGTCTGGACTTTGGAAAAGAGCTCAGGGTTAGAGATGTAAATTCAGGAGTTGTAGGTATATAGATGGTGTTTAAAGCTGTAAGACCGAATAAGATCACCAAGGTAGAGTGTAAATAGAAAAAAGAAGAGGATCAAGGACTGAGCTCTGAGCTACTCCAAACTTAAGAGTCAGAGAGAGAGGAGGAATAAGCAAAGAAGACTGAGGAGGAGCAAGCTGTATGGTAGGAGGAAAACTCAGAGCCTGGTGCCTTGGAAGATAAGAGAAGACAGTCTTTCAAGAAGTAGTAAGCAATCAACTCTGTCAAATGTTATTGATAGATCAAAAAGGTGAGCACAGAGAATTGACCACTGCAGTTGGCAAAATAAAGACCCTGATGACTTTGACAAGAGTAATTTCCATGGAGTGATGGAGTGAAAGCCTGATTAGAGTGGGCTTAAGAAAAAAACAGGTACAACAGAATTGGATATAGCTAATATATTCAATGGTATCAGATGTTTAATTGCCAAGGCAAATGCAAGGGAATTGGATTCTATGATAGATGGTGAAAGAAAAAGGATCAAGGGAGGATGAGAGAAAAGGTGGGAGTTAAGTTAAGATATGGACAAATAGCAGTTGATCATCACCCCTGCCACACACACACACACACACACACACACACACACACATTCATTTTTAAATAAAATAGATTACTGAGTTAACTTAAGGACTCTTGTCTTCTTTTTACTATAATAAGAAAATAAAGAGGTTTAATACACATGTTGTCAGGATGTCTTAGAAGTAATCTTACTTTTAGCAGAGAATGAATTATGATTTTTCTGGTATTTTTTTGTACAATTTACTTTCCCGTTTTCTTTCTTATCCTAGCAAATGAATCATCCATTCTGAGACAAAGGTATGAGCAACCACACAACAGTGACTGAATTTATTCTCCTGGGATTCAGGGATCATCCAGAGCTACAGTGCCTTCTTTTTATGGTGTTTCTAGTTGTCTATATGATCACTGTGCTTGGCAATCTTGGCATGATCCTATTAATCAAGACTGACCCACGTCTCCACACTCCAATGTACTTTTTCCTCAGTAACTTGTCCCTTGTTGACTTTTGTTATTCTTCTGTTGTTAGCCCTAAGATGCTAGTGAATTTGTGGGTGGAGAACCCAGTCATTTCATTTAATGAATGTGCCTCACAATTCTTCTTTTTTGGTTCCTTTGCTGGCATTGAGGGCTTCTTGTTGGCAGTGATAGCCTATGACCGTTACATGGCCATTTGCAAGCCTCTCCTTTACACAGTCACTATGTCCCCCCATCTTAATGTCCTCCTGGTGTTGGCCACATACCTTGCAGGCTTCATGAATGCTGCCATTCATACTGGCTTCACCTTCCAACTGTCTTTCTGCCACTCAAATGTCATCAACCACTTTTTCTGTGACACTCCACCCCTCCTGAAACTCTCTTGTTCTGATACACATGTCAATGAGATTGTCATTTTTGCTTTTGCCAGTTTTAATGAGCTGAGCTGCCTTGTGATTATTGTAATTTCTTATCTCTACGTCCTCATTGCCATCTTGAGGATCCATTCTGCTGAGGGGAGGCGCAAAGCCTTTTCCACCTGTGCTTCCCACTTGATGGTGGTCACCATCTTCTTTGGCACAATCCTGTTCATGTATCTGCGCCCCAGCTCCAGCTACTCAATGGACCAAGACAAAGTGGTATCTGTGTTTTATACAGTGGTCATCCAAATGTTGAATCCTCTCATCTACAGTCTGAGAAACAAGGAGGTCAAAGCTTCCTTAGGTAAAATTTTTAATGCAATCTCTTTTTACTTTTGTACTTAGAATCATCAAAGCATGGGATTAAGGACTCTGAGGGAACCTAGAAGCAACCAAACCCATCTCCACTGACCCGGGCTCCATTTCATTCTGTCATGAGGTTTCTTTTATTTTTTTGATAGTGGAGTTGGACCAAATGTCCTAAGCATCCTGAGGAATATGATCACTCTGTATAAATCCCATTTATTCCATAGAACCTCTATGCTTGAAAATAAACAAATATCACATTTCAACTCCCTGTTCTGAGGTACAAAACCCAGTATAAAAGCAGCTGAAAGAGAAAATACTGAGTGGCAGGAGGAATGACCCCATTTTGTCCCCCATTCGGTGACTCCCTCAGTGGTTGGTGGTGCATGTAACTGACAGAGGACAGGGGATAGGGAGTAGACTGAACTAGAATATGGCCAGAGGACTGAAACATGGCTTAGAGACTGCCTCTTGTCCCCAGTGAACTAGAGAGAAACATCAGAACTAAATCCTGGTTAGAAGTGCTGAAGTCAAGTGTTTCTAACCTAGACAAGTGATCTAGACTGCTGAGGGAGTAATGGGAACAAACCACAGGGTAAATGCAAGGGGGAATCACAGAGCAAAAACACCAAGGATCATGGAATGGAAATTTCTGGGGCTTAGAAAAGAGGAATTCTTCATAATCCTTGAAAATAAAGTGTCATGTGGCTTGATCTTTGAATGGGTAAGCAGTTTACACTTAAAGAGCTAGAGCAAGATGGATATCTTTTCCCTGATGCTTTAGCAGTTAACCATACCTCTCTATTTTACTGCTGGTTGCAATTTGATTGTAACAACAATCAAGTTTTCCCCTGGTTTGACCAATATTTTCATAACTGGGATATCTCCCCAGTAGGACGGGATTTTCTTTACAGATAGTGACCACTGACATGTGAACATGAATGTTTTAAACTGGTCAGAATTCAGTAAAATATACTAAGTGTGATCCTAGTATATCCCTTTCTCATCGAAAGACTGATTGTCATCCTAATAGAAAAGTAGCCATTTAAAAGAGACTAAGGAATAATTTTGCTTTCAGCTACAGCCTATGGTTTTTGATAAGAAATTAAACCCAGATCTTACAATTTAATCCTCTTTTACTCTGCTTTTCAGGCACTGTGTATTAAAAACACATAATTTTTTTGCTAATCCAATGGTTTTTGTCCATCTTGTAGTTATTTTTATGGAGAGCTCTTCACATTTTAAGACACAGCACAAATATAATGTCCTTTTTGATTGTCCCTAACCCTTCTTCATCCTTCCCAAACAGTTACACATGCCCATTCCTGTGATTCTAAAGATATTGCAACACTAATCAAGCTCTTAGTCACAGAAACAAATCACAGAAATGCTGTGTAATGTTTCCTAACATAGACTGAGCACTCCTTGAGAAAATAAACCTCTTTATATCTACCTTTTCTCTCCATGTCTTTATAATCATCAATAAAAGTTTTCAAATTAAAAAAGAATCATTCCACAAAAATGTACAACCCAAGATTTCACAATGTTAAAAACTATTAAAACTTCAATAAAATAAATAAATTAATTAAAAAAAAAAAAAGAATCATTCCAATGGAAGACACAGGGTGTGGGAAGACAAAATGTTGCTTCTGGCATCTGGAACTGAATGTATTCAATAACCACAATTTCAAAAAGTTAATATTAGAAAGGAAAAGTTATCTTATATCTGGCTGGATGATCTGTTGGATAGTGTTCTATTCTTTTTAAAACAAGCTGTCCTATCTTCTTTGAAACAAAACATTTTAATAAGCAGATGATATTTCAGTGTCCTATATCTTTCATTTTACATAAAGTAAATGTGATTTCAACATATAGTAATAGAGTCTTCAGGACCTTTTCAGTGAATGACACAGAGTTAATTCAAACTAACACAGACCTGGAATTCTCTGTGCCACCAGGTCTCTCTCTCTGTCTCTTTATCTCTCTGTCTCTCATTTCCTCTCTCATTATGGATTCATTTATTCTCTTTCACAGACTTTTCACATGATGGTCTCAAGTTTGCATACTTTTAGGATTATTGCATTACAGGCAAGGCTCTGTCTCTTTAGAAAGGACAGCTATTACCTGAAATGGCTCAAAACTTCACTGTGTAGAGGTGTATGTATTTGCCTTTGTGTGTGTATGTTGGTGGTAAGGGTGGGGTCACAAATTATCAGAAGAAATCATACTCTACAATAGCTACTGCAGTCCACTGTACATTTACTCAGTAACATTAAATTCCTTGCTTATCCACTGCTCATTTTATTTGCAAACTCCTAGTTTAGGCAGTGATGCTATATGCTATTTATACCACAATAAGAATATTAAAACTAGTGTTAACGTTATTGGTAGATGGGTTAGATATTTTTCCATGTGATGCAATTTGTAGATTCCTTTTTTCAAACATATTTGCCACACTGCCTATCATAGTGCTTAGAATTCTGCTGATAGAAAAATGCAAGTATGTGCAGTGTTTTTAGCACATGGGATTGCAATGCTGATCAATATTATATTGAAAGTGATTGACGTGAGATTGCTTTTCACATACTGAAATGGTCAGGGGCCCTCCAACTAGCAGTATTAAACTCAGTACATCAGTACATTTTGGCTTATTAAGTCTGCTGACTGCCTACTTATTCTCGTATATTTAAAAACAAAACCCAGGAGTCAGAAGCTTCTTAGTATGTTTGTAATTGTTACACATAAACCTTTGGACTAAACTAGCCACTAGACCCTCTTTATGGAACAGAGGATCAGGAAAAAATCAAGCCATAAGGCATTACAGAAGACACGACTTTTAGGCTAAAACTTGGAAAATACAGCTGTTGGTCCTTTGGTTTTTCTATAGTGCCTAGATTTGAGTTTCATGTGTTTTCTTCTTTCTGCTTATATCCGACTGCCTAACTAACATAGAAATATCATCTTTACTTATTATACTGATGTTTCAGTGTGCCTAATTCTCAAAGACTATGCAATGTGTGTGATGGATAGATTTAGAAATTCATTGGTCCCATCAGCCTGGGTGAACACTCTTTGGGGCCCTGTCTCCACAGAGAAGGCCCATGAGTAGTTGCCTTGACAACCCCTGTTCACTGTTTAAAACTCTCCATCTGACTACTTCTCTTCCCCCTCCCCCTTCTCTTCCTCCACTTCCTCCTCCTTCTCCCCTTCTTCTTCTTCTTTCCACCTCCCCCCACCCCACCCCAGGCTTCAGTGACACTGGGAACAAAGAAAAGAGAAGAGATAAAAGATAAACCATATAGCTTTCTGGATTCCATTCTTGATGTAATTGTTAAAAAAAGTTCTAGTGAAGAATGGGTTTGAGGAAAACTTTAGCTTTCAATGTTTAAGCCTTTGGTTTGCATTAATCTCTAGTAGGAAAGAGCCCTTATAACATTGTGCTGTGTTGTTTTTTTAAATCAGTACCTCAGTATTAAACAACCAGCGAGTAATGTGATCTGCCTGACTCTGAGGAAAGCAAAATTTATCTTTAAATCATAATTTATGGAGGCAAATTTACTCACAATAAAATGTACAAATTTTAAGTGTACAGTTCAATGCAGTTTGAAAAATGTGCAAAACCACGTGATCACAATTCCAGTTTTCAAGGCTACTATGCAGCTGGGGAGAGGGCGTGGGAATAGGACAAGTAAAAACTGCCAAGAAGCTCACTCTTTTTAGCAAGATTCTGTCATTTTTCCCGACTAAACACTTCTACGATTCTGTCAGCCCTTGATTGATTTCCAGCATTCTGAAAAAGTTGTTTTAGATAACTTTTGCTTGTGTTCTCCTTGCTTTCATAGAGGAGCGGGTTTTGAGAGGTCACCATGAAGCCCAGTGCCTGAGGATTACTGTAGATAGTAAACCAATTTGCTGTTTTCCTGTTTAACTTGAGGGGTGACTCAGGGGTCTTGAGGATTTGTGAGCTGGTTTTGCAGAAGAAATAGAATGCCTTTGGGAACGTTGAGATCACTAGATAGCTGGATGGG
Source organism: Ceratotherium simum simum (assembly GCF_000283155.1). Next base: position 27,805 of record NW_004454319.1, on the reverse strand, counting down.
CACCCTCAGCAGCCATTGAAGCCCAGAAGTCAGACTGCCCAGGGGCTTAGAGGGAGTGACCCCCTTGTTTCTCTGAAGCTTCTCCTGCTGAGCCCCTTAGCTCTATAAAAACCTCCTACTTTCTGTTCTTGGAGAGGCGGATTTGAGTGAACACAGGCTCCTGCCTTCTTATTTTGGCCAATGTGAATAGATCTTTTTCCTTCTCCAAGTACCAATGTCTCTGTGTTTGTCTTGCTGTGCATCGGGCACAGGAGTTTGAGATTAAGAGGTTTGGTATCAATCACTCTACCATTCAGAAAGTTGGGTCCCATCTCCATATAATGTTTTTGAGATTCATTTAAGGTGTGTGAGCAGGTTGTTCATTTTTATTTCTACATAATAGTCCATTATATGCATGTATCAAAATTTGTTTATCTATGAATCTGCTAATATACATTTGAGTTTCTTTGTGGATATATGTCCTCTTTTCTCTAGGTTAAATACTTGAAAGTGGATTTATTGGGTCATAAATTTTTAAGAAATTGTAACTTTTTAAGAAAAAGAATGCCAGTTTTCAAAGTAGTTGAATTATTTTACATTCCATCAAATAGTGTATTATGAGGGATCCAGTTGCCTCATACTATCACTGTCAATCATTTTAATTCTTACCATTGATGAGATTGTGAAGTAGTATCCCATTTTAGTTAAAATATGCATTTCCTTGACAATTATAGGTACTGAAGTTCTTTTCATGTAATTATTGGATATTCTTATATCCTCTTTTGTGAATGTCTGTTCACATCTTTGATTTTTTAAAATTTAATTGGCCGGCTAAATCAGTGAATTGTGGAGGATCTTTATGTATTCTGAATACAAGTTCTTGTCAGAATTACTTAATGGGAATGTTTTTCCTAGTCTGTGGCTTGCCTTTTCATTATCTTAACATTATTTTTGAAGAGTGCACATTTTGAAACTTGATGAC
>NW_004454318.1:732934-745923 GCF_000283155.1 Ceratotherium simum simum | reverse complement strand
AGTTGCTGTATGTGGGACGCGGCCTCAGCATGGCCGGAGAAGCGGCGCGTCGGTGCGCGCCCGGGATCTGAACCTGGGCCGCCAGCAGCGGAGCGCTCACACTTAACCGCTAAGCCACGGGGCCGGCCCAGAAGTCCTGGATTTGTTACCAAGTCAGTACCAGTCCTGGTGGACATTACAGGCATCAATTCGGCCTTGCAGAATCTCACTTAATCTCCAATACTTCTGTACCTCCCAGGTTGGCCAATCTGTAAACTTCAAGGGTGGGAATTTACAACAGCTCAGTGTCTTCCTCTACCATCTCCCCCATGAGTTTCTCTTGCTTATGGTAGCACATGGCATCTAATTGTGGTTCCAATATTTGTTTAATGGTACACAGGATAGCCACTGAGTCCTCAGAAGGCCTTAACTTAGGTGGTGAGAAAGGGCAAAAGGCTATCTAAAACCTTCTGCTTCTAGGAAAGAATTGAATTTATTAGGAAATTGTATTTCTATGGAAGTTGAGTTAAAAAACAAAGTCTGATCTATAGGGAGAGTTACTTTAGACTTCACATGAATGAACTCACCTAACACTATTCTGTTTCCACATCTAATATACCCAGGGGTCTAAACTGCGTTATTTCCTCAGTGGACATTGTTAAGTTCCCACAGTTTTCTCTGCAATATGCTTTTAAATAGGAGGGATTATTTTGAAGACCATCATAATTTGGCAGAGATATATGCCTACTTATTTATAGACCAAAGAGTGTGGAAGTCATGGTGAACGTTATCTCTTCACTAACTATATTTAAAAAGAAATTTTATCACACAACATGAAGCCAAATTTCCTCATTATCTTTTTTCTATATCTTTCTCGCTCAAAATTGCACTCAGTGTAGTAGCTGGGGCCAGCCCGGGGGCACAGCGGTTAAGAGCGCGCCCTCTGCTTCCGCCGCCAGGGGTTCGTGGGTTCAGATCCCAGGCGTGCACCAAGGCACCACTTGTCGAGCTATGCTGTGGTGGCGTCCTGTATGATGTAGAGGAAGATGGGCATGGATGTCAGCCCAGGGCAATCTTCCTCAGCAAAAAAGAGGAGGATTGGCATCGGATGTTAGCTCAGGGCTGGTCTTCCTCAGAAAAAAAAAAAAAATTTAAAAATTGCACTCAACATATTAGCTTTTAAAGCTACTTCCAAAACTTTAAAAAATCTCTTCCAAGACTCTGGTTCCACTACCTCTCCTCTTTCATCACTTGTCATTTCTCTAACCTCCTTCTCTCTTATATTCAGAATACGTTTGGGCCAGCCTCGTGGCTTGGCGGTTAAGTGTGCACGCTCCACTACTGGCGGCCGGGGTTCAGATCCCAGGTGCGCACCGATACACTGCTTCTCCGGCCGTGCTGAGGCCGCGTCCCACATACAGCAACTAGAAGGATGTGCAGCTGTGACATACAACTATCTACTGGGGCTTTGGGGAAAAAAAAAGGAGGAGGATTGGCAACGGGTGTTAGCTCAGAGCCGGTCTTCCTCAGCTAAAAGAGGAGGATTAGCATAGATGTTAGCTCAGGGCTGATCTTCCTCACAAAAAAAAAAAAAAAAAAAAAAAAAGAATATTTTTTTCCTGCAGCTACTTCTGTGCCCTTTCTCTACAAATCAATCACTCCACTCTCAGCTTCTTCCAGTTCCCATTTTCTCTATCAAGTCCGGACGCTGAGCAGAGCAAGCAATGAATTCTACTTAGAAAGAGAAACAAGAGGAAAAGCACGTATATTTACATTTCAATAGTTTCTTAGGCACAAAGCAGTTAAATGAACAAAAATAAACATATAAGATAAATTGCCATAATAGGAGGTCGTTTGGAAACAAGTATATTGCTAGTGGCCTTGAAAAATGGTAATTTTTCAGAAAAATAATTTCACAATATGTGAAAAGGTCTGTTCAAATTCTTTCTGATTCAGTAAGCCCATTTTAGAAATATACCCCCAAGAGAAAAATAAATGTCAAAATGTACAAAAATGTTTAGAGCAGTGCACTGTGAAGTGAGGTAACAGAGGGTGTCGTAACTACTGTATCTGACTCACAGTCAAAATCATTATAGAAGCTGCGTATATAGGATGCAGCAGAATTTGAAGAAAAGTACTCTCACCCTGTGAAATGTAGGCAAACAAGACTGAATATACAGTAGAAGGGATATGCCATGGCCAGTTCTTCCCAACAGGAGTGACCCATCCAAAAGAATCATTTGTAGAGTTGTTTTGATTAGGCTTGGTAGCTCCCAATTCCAAGAAGGAGCCTAGAGCATAACACAGTAGCAATCAGTCAGCTACAGTCTTGGAAACTTTACTACAAAGTGGTAAGTAACAAACCAAGATCGACTGTCAACGCTTCTCAACCATTTTTCCTCCCTAACGCTTTTGTTGACCCAATTTTTTTTTTTTCTATTGTGGTAACATTGGTTTATAACATTGCATAAATTTCAGGTGTACATCATTATACTTCTATTTCTGCATGGATTAATGGATATCATGGGCTCCAATTAGGTACAGGAGCTCACTAGAACTAGAAAAGTTTTTCTCAGTTAGTTGGACGTGGCAAGGAAGGGCAAAGGTAGGTAGTAGGGTGGAAGATGAAAAGAGAAGAGGAGAGCAAATTCCAAGACCTGTTCAGTCGGAAAAATCCACTTTCTATCCAGATTCTGATAACTAGATATTGATACACAGCCCTAGGTCACTTCACCATCACCCTGCTTCAGCCTTGGAGAATCACTGCCCGACACTAGGATCAAAGGATAAGTATGTGTAATATGTGTCTCCAGTACAAGCTGTAGAGAAGAAACACCCTTAGCTGACATGAGACAAAGTTAGAAGGAAAGTGTACTTCCAGTCAATGCTTCCCAAAGTATTTCATATCAAGATAATATTTTGAGGGCAATTTGGTATAAACTGGAGGGGATCTGAAGACCCAGGTGAGGCTGCTGCAGCAGGAAATAAACAGTCCAGGGGTTCCAGCAACCTCAGGCACCACACCAATCAACTAAGGGCCTAGGTAATCAAAATCTCACCTGGGGGCCGGCTCCGTGGCTTGGCGGTTAAGTGCGTGCCCTCCGCTGCTGGCGGCCCGGGTTCAGATCCCGGGTATGCACCACCGCACTGCTTCTCCGGCCATGCTGAGGCCACGTCCCACGTACAGCAACTAGAAGGATGTGCAGCTATGACATACAACTATCTACTGGGGCTTTGGGGGAAAAATAAATTAATTAATTAATTAAAAAAAAATCTCACCTGGATCAGTGTGTCACTGTGTAACAAGAATTGAGAATGTCTATTTAAGGGAGAGGAGATCAAGATCCACCACAGTCCAGGTGATTTATCATAAGCCCTTTACTTTGATTCTATGTTCTTTAAACATTCTGGTGGTTGGATGAAACACGACAACTCAGGATGTGGGAGGAGCAGGTAAATTCTCCAACCCTTGTGCTCTCATGGACTGCTTGGTGGCATGATGTGTCATTGCAGCCTCTCCAGAGAGGTCTTGTCAGCCAAGGAAATATTAGGAAAATTTAGTATAAAGTATTCTTAAGTAGGTTAAAGGTAGCTAGCTATTGAAAGGGTTAAAGAGAACTGTAAGGTATAACAGGGACAGCAATTGCTAAGGCAAGCTGTCGCCCTCAGGGCTGAGGGAACAAGTGAACCAGGAAGAAGTTAGACATTTAGATGAGAGGTTCACAAGGCTGAGATTCACAACTCTGAAGAGAAGGTGCATATGACACAGGAATGCCAGCCACCATGAGGACCCTCACTAACCCTTAACGGCCTTCTCGTTGCTTCTTTGATATCTTTGTACTAGCTCTTTCCACAGTCTGGAATGCTCTGTCTCTAGACTGGCTCCTTCACAAGGCTGACTCCTTTATATCATTGGTATCATGGTCCAAGATCATATCATATCGATACAATTGATATCTTAATATATCATTCAAATATCAACTCACTCTATTGCATCACAGTATTTTCTTTCTGTTTGAGCACTTTAGCATCCTCTAAAATTATTCATTTTCTCATTTACTTGTAACCTTCCTTCTCTATATAGAATGAAAGCTCCATTAGAGGAGGGAATTTGCCCAGCACCTAGAATAATGCCTGGCACATAACAGATCATTAATAAATATTTGTTAGATGAAAGAATTTAACCAGATACTCTTTCAGTCCTTTTAATGCAGAGAGTTAAAGTTTTTATTTAGTTCAGAAAAGTTTTTTCTACAGTTCTCACCATTTAAAATGTTCCAATGTCTCTCTCTTATCTATAGGACAAAAATCTGAATTCCATTATCTAGAATATAAGTTATTATATGATTTGTTCATTATCTACCTGACTTCTTCATCTTCTCTTATACATTTTGTCCAACAAAAAGAGAGAAACCATTTTCTCTTATGTGTCTTTTTTTAGCAGCAAGCTTTTTCTAGAAGTTTCCAAGCAGACTTCCCCTTATGTCTCATTGCCCAGGATTGAGTCACACACCCCTTCCAAGTCCAGTCCCTAACAAGTGAAATGGAACAGCTGGGACTGGCTAATATTAAACAAAATTTACCTTCCTGATGAGAGATTGGGTGGGATTACTTTCCCTGTGTACCTGGTATTGGGGAGGAGCACAAATATGCCAAAGAATTGGGTCTGTGCCACAGAAGAAGAAAGGGAAATAAATTTCGGCAGGCAATTAACACTCCTTACAGTCCCATTTTTTGAGCTCCTTTGGTCTCCTCCTATTATTATTCAAAGATGTTCACAAATTATGGTTCTTCTCAGAGTAGCAGCATGCTAGGTGCAGTTCTCCAAACCCCCCTCTCTATCAACTCCCTTAAAACAGAAATATTAATGGACAGGCAGAGTCTTTCCCATCACCTTAAAATGGAGGTTAAAGTCAATAACATCATTCCTGGAAGTATGTTGTTCTTTCATTTAGTAAGTTAATAAACATTCATATATTGCTTCTGATATGCCAACCACTATTATAAGCACTTCATTGAAGCATGTAAACCTTATGTCAAACTTATGAGGTGTCATTAACCCCATTACAAAAAGGAGGAAACAGGCCTAGAGATGTTAAGCAATTTGCCCAAAATCACAGCTATTAAACAGAAGAGCCAAGATTCAAGCCCACACACCTTGGCTCCAAAAGCAGTACTCTTAACCACTAAATGCTAGTTGCTGGCTCTTCTAATCTGTTTTCCAAGCTTCGATTTCCTCAATATGCTCCATAAATTCCTGGGCTATACGTCTCCCTTGGGATCATAGGCTTCCATGTCTCAGCTAATTGTAAAACTGCATATTCTGGACAACTCTAAAAGTTTTTCCCTATATTTGAGTTAGTTCAAATAGGAAACCTATAGACCAGAAAGTATGGGAGGAATTTTTCTTGTAACTGTGGATGACTTTGTTCCCTGAAGGATAAACTTGGAAATAACAGGTAAATCTATCAGCCAACACAAATGAGCTCTTAAAGATTCTGCTTTCTACTTTCTAAGAGAAGACTGCACATACTAGCTCTAGGGAATATTTCCATGTAGGCTGCCTTTGTTAGAAACAGGCAAAATTCACACATTTGGATTTTGTAATTAAACTTTTAATTTTGAGATAGTTGTAGATTCTCATGAAGGCATAGAAAATAATATAGAGAGATCCCATGTACCCTTTATCTGGTTTTCCCCAGTTGCAACATCTTGCAAAACTGTAGTACAGTATCATAGCCAGGACATTGACATTGATACAGTCAAAATACGGAACATAAAGCTCACCACAAGGATCTCTTATGTTCCCTTTTATAGCCATACCTACTTCCCTCCTATAAACTCCATTTAACCCCTGGGAACCACTAATCTGTTCTCCAATTCTATAGTTGTGTCATTTCAAACTTGTTATATAAATGGAATCATATATTTTGTAACTTTTTAGATATATCTTTTTTACTCAATATAATTTTCTGGTGCTTCATCCATATTGTTACGTGCATCAGTAGCTTGTTCCTTTTTATTGCTGAGTATTTCACCACGTACCACGAACCATTCACGTGTTGTAGGACATCTGGGTTGTTTCCAATTAACAGCCATTACAAATAAAGCTGCTATAAACATTCATATACAGTACTGTATGTAAATATAAGTCTTCATTTGTCTGAGATAAATGCCCATAGTGCAATTTCTGGATCATATGAAAGTAGCATATTTAGTTTTTTGAGAAACTTCCAAACTGATTTCCAGAGTGGTTGTATCATTTTACATTCCCATCAGAAATGTAAAATGATCCATGCTTTCCTTATGCTTGAGAGCATTTGATATTGTCATTTTTTTTTATTTTGGCCATCCTGATGGGTGTGTATGAGTTATATGTCACTGTGGTTTTATATGCATTTCCCTAACGGCTAATGATGTTGAACATCTTTTCATTGCTTATTTGCCATCAGTATATCCTCATTGCTGAAACGTCTCTTCGTGTCTTTTACCCATTTTCCAATTGGATAGTTTTAGGTCTTTTTTTTTCTTTTTACTGTTGAGTTTTGAGAGTTCTTTATATATTCTAGATACTGGTTCTTTATTGAATATGTGGTTTGCAAATATTTTCTTCCAGTTCATAGTTTACCTTTTCATCCTCTTAACATCCTCCTAAAAGGGACTTTCACAGAGCGAAAGGTTTTACATCTTTTTAAATTTCAGCTTTATTGAGGTATAATTGACATATAAAATTATAAGATATTTCAAGTGTATATTGTGGTGCTTTGATATGCATATGCATTGTGAAAGTTTCCTCCATCTAATTAACTAACACTTCCATCACTTCACATATTTGTCTTTTTTTTTTTTCTTGATGAGAACATTTAAGTTCTACTGTCTTGGCAAATTTCAATTGTACAATAAATTTATATCAACAATACTCACTACGTTTTACATTAGATCCTCAGACCTTATCCAACTTATAGCTGAAAGTTTGTACCCTTTTACCGACCTCTCCCTATATCTCCCGCTCCACAACCCCTGTGACCACTTTTCTACTCTGTTTCTGTGACTTGATGTTTTGTTTTATTTTTAGATTCCACATGTAAGTGATACCATGCAGTATTTGTCTTTCTCCACCTGGCTTATTTCACCTAGCATAACGCCCTCAAGGTTCATTCATGTTGTCACAAATGGCAGGATTTCTTTCTTTCTCGTGGCTGAATAATATATGTATTATATATATATAATATTATGATATATATCATATATATGATGATTAATATATCTGATATATATTATTCTGAATAATATATATGATTAAATAATATAATATTATTATATTAAATAATTATTATTAATAAAAATATATATGATTAAATAATATAATATTATTATATTAAATAATTATTATTAATAAAAATATATATGATTAAATAATGTATATATGATTAAATACATATCTCATATGTATCTCATATATGTTTGAGATACATATATATCTCATATCTTCTTTATTCATTCATACATTGATGGACACTTAGGTTGTTTCTATATCTTGGCTATTATGAATAATGCTGCAATGGACATGGGAGTCCGGATATCTCTTCAATATCCTGTTTTCATTTTCTGGGTTTGCTGGATCATATAGTAGTTCTATTTTTAATTTTTTGAGGAACATCCATACTGTTTTCCATAGCGGCTGCACTAATTTACATCCCCACCAACAGTGTACAAGATTCCCTTTACTCCACATCCTCACCAACACTTGTTATTTCTTGTCTTTTTGATAATAGCCATTCCAACAAGTGTGAAGCGATAGCTCATTGTGGTTTTGATTTGCATTTCCCTGATGATTGGTAATGTTGAGTACCTTTTCGTGTACCTGTTAGTCATTTGCATGTCTTCCTTGGAAAACTGTCTCTTCAATTCCCCTGACCATTTTTCAATTGGATTGTTTCTTTTTTTGCTACTGAGTTGTATGAGTTTTTTATATTTTTTCAAGTATTAACCCTTTACCAGATATATAGTTTGCAAATATTTTCTCTCATTCCATAGGTTGCCTTTTCATTGTGTTGATGGTTTCCTTTGTTGTGCAAAAGCTTTTTAGTCTGATGTGGTCCCACTTGTTTAATTTTGCTTTTGGTGTCAAATCCAAAAAATCATTGCCAATGTCAATGGATCAATGTCCTAGACCAATGTCTAGGAGCTTAAACCATATGTTTTCTTCAAGGAGTTTTGCAATTTCAGGTCTTACATTCAAGGTTTTAATGCATTTTGAGTTTATTTTTGTGTATGGTGTAAGATAGGGGTCCAATTTCGTTCTTTTACAGGTGGCTGTCTAGTTTTCTCAGCACTGTCTGTTAGAGAGACTATCCTTTCCCCATTGCATAGTTTGGATTCCTTTGTCATAATTAATTGACCATATACGCATGGGTTCATTTCTGCACTCTCTACTCTGTCTCATTGAATTACATGTTGACTTTTGGTCTGTGTGTGTCCTTAAAGCTGAAATTAGTCGATTGTAGGCAACATATAGTTGGGTCTTGTTTTTTAATCCATTCAGCTACTCTGTGTCTTTTGATTGGAGAATTTCATCCATTTACATTTAATATTATTGATAGATATGGACCTACTATTGCCATTTTGTTAATTGTTTTCTGGCTGTTTTGTAGTTCCTTTGTTCCTTTCTTCTCTTGTTCTCTTTCTTTGTGATGATTTTCTGTAGTGATATGCTTAGATTCCTTTCTCGTTATCATTTGTGTATCTACTAATGGTTTTTGCTTTGTCATTACCGTAAGGCTTACATCTTATAACCAACTACTTTAAGCTGATAACAACTTAACTTCAAACACCTACTAAAGCTCTACATTTTTACTCTCCTTCACCCACATTTTATGGGTTTTCTTGTTTTGTTTTTTATTTTTTTGCTGGGAAAGATTTGCCCTGAACTAACATCTGTTGCCAATCTTCCTCTCTCTCTCTTTATTTTTTTCCCTCCCCAAATCCCCAGTACATAGTTGTATATTCTAGTTGTAAGTTCTTCTAGTTCTTCCATGTGAGCTGCCATCACAGCATGGCTACTGACAGACGAGTGGTGTGATTCCGTGCTGGGAAACCAAACCTAGGCTGCCGAAGCAGAGTGCGCTGAACTTTAACCACCAGGCCATCAGGGCTGGCTCCACATTTCATGTTTTTGATGTTGCAATTTACATCTTTTTAACTTGTGTATCCATTAACAAATTATTATTGTTACAGTTATCTTTAATACTTTGTCTTTTAACCTTCATATTAGATTTATAATTAGATATATAAGTGGTTTATCCACCACTATAACAACATTAGAGTATTCTGAATTTAACTATATATTTACTTTTACCAGTGAAATTTATATTTTCATATGTTTTGCTGTTACTAAATAGTGTCCTTTTGTTTTAGGTTGAAGAAGTCCTTTTAACATTTCTTGTAGGCCAGTTTAGTGGTGATGAACTCCTTTAGTTTTGCTTGTCTAGAAAACTCTTTAACTCTCCTTCAATTCTGAAGGGAAATTTTTCCAGGTGGAGTTTTCTTGGTTGGCAGTTTTTTTTCTTTCAGCAACTTGAATATATCATGCCACTTCCTGCTTGCCTGCAAAGTTTCTGCTGAAAAATTTGATGATAGTCTTATGGGGATGCCCTTTAATGTAACAAGCTGTTTTTCTCTTGCTGCTTTTAAGATTCTCTCCTTGTCCTTAACTTTTGACAATTTAATTATACTGTGTCTCACTGTGGGTCTCTTTGATTTATCTTATTTTGAAATCTCTGGACTCCCTAGATCTGGATGTCTATTTCCTTTTCCAGGTTGTCAAAATTTTCAGCTATTATTTCTCTAAATAAGCTCTCTGACATTTTCTCTCTCTTCTTCTTCTGGCACCCCTATAATGTGAATGTCAGTCAGCTTGATGGTGTCCCATAAGTCCCTTAAGCTGTCTTCACTCTTTTTCATTCTTTTTTCCTTTTGCTCCTCTTAATGGATGAATTCCATTGTCCTATCTTCATGTTTGCTGATCTTTTCTTCTGTGTGTATAGTCAGCTGTCAATCCCCTCTATTGAATTTTTCAGTTCAGTTACTGTAATCTTCAGCTCTGTGATTTTTGTTTGGTACTTTCTTATATATTTTTTTCTCTTTGTTGAAATTGTCACTTTGTTCATGTATTGTTCTCTTGAACTTGGTGAGCATCTTTATGACCATTATATGAACTCTTCAGGTAAATCACTTATCTTTATTTCATTAATGTCTATTTATGGACGTTTATCTTGTTCTTTTGTTTGGAACATATTCCTTTGTTTCTTCATTATTCTTGACTCTCTGTGTCGGTTTCTGCACATTAGATAAAGGAGCCACTTCTCCCAGTCTTCACTGAGTGGTCTCATGTAGGAAATGATAATTATCAGTCAATTTGGCCCAAGCTCTTGGTTGTTTCTCAAAGCTTTGTGATTGTCTAAGTTGCCTTCTTTGCTGTTGGTGGCTCCCAGTTGTTGAGGGTGTAACAAGATCCCATTTTGATGTGGGTATTTTCTTGTTCACCCAATGTGTAGGAGGTGATCGGTAAGTTTATGGAGTTCTTTCAGAGGGAATTGCACCAGGTGTAGCTGTAGATTCAGTGTGTCCAGGGGTCAAGGTGAGTTCAAGAGCCTTCTATGTCACAGTTTTGGACTGGAACTCAATAAGATCTAAGTTTTCACTTTTAATGAAGTCCAATTTATCACTTTCTTCTCTCATGAATAATACTTTTGGTATCAAGTCTAAGAACTCTTTGCCTAGCCCTAGGCCCAGAAGACATTCTCTGAATTTTTTTTCTAGAAGTATTATAGTTTTATATTTTCCATTAAAGGCTATGACTCATTTTGAGTTAATTTGTATAAGATATGAGACTTAGGTGGAGGTTCATTTTTTGCCTATGTATGTCCAATTGCTCTACCACCATTGGTTGAAAAGGCTATCCTTCCTCTGCTGAATTTCTTTTGCGCCTTTGTCAGAAATCAACTGGGGATATCAAAGAAAGTAGGGGAGTAGGAAGTGCCAGGAATCTATCTGTCCACCTAGACAACAATTGTACTGGAGGAACTATCTGAAATAACTATTTTGGAACTCTGAGTCAATTTAAATGCTTACAGCTTCCAGGAGAAAACTTTGCTGGTAAATTTGCTGGTTCATTTTGGTCAATTTCAGCTTTCCATCAGTAGTGACTATCATCTCCCAGCCTCAACTCTGCATCAGATAGCTGTGAGAATGGCTGCCCACATTCCTGGAGTGGTTTGCTGGAGCCAGAATTGCAGTAAGGACCTTGTCTTCCATATATTGAGATTTTGTGTTCTGATTTCTGATTATGGTTTTGATGTTGAGGTGCAGGCAAAGAGACTTGCTACAATTGCTTCAACTCCTACCAGCTGAACAAGATTCCACAGAATTTAAAGAAACAGCTCTTGGTTTTATTCCTTTTATTCCTCTTTTGGGAGACAGATATTTAAGGATTAGGCTATTAAAAAGCAACTTCATATATGGAAGAATTTAGAAAGCCACAACACATGCCCTGGGAAAGACAAATTCTCAGAAAAGAGCTGAGAATACATTAAGCCTTCACCTCAGACTGATCCCTGGCAACAATAAAAGAGACAACACACAACAATTAAAAAAAAAAAAACAGCAAACCATGCAGAAGGGGAAAAAGCTGATTTCCACTGTTACCACACTATAAAATTCAAATGTTTCGTTTTCAATAACAGAATCACAGGGCACACAAAGGCAAAAGAAAATATGGCCCACTCAGTGGAACAAAATAAATCAACAGAAATGATCCCTGAGATAGCCCAGATTTTGGAATTATTAGACAACAACTTTAAAACAACTGTTTTAAAGATATACTCAAAGAGTTAAAGGAAGACATGGACCGTAACAAGAAAATGATGTATGAATAAAATGAGAATATCAGTGAAGATAGAAATTATAAAAAGTAATCAAAGAGAAATTCTAGAGCTGAAAAGTATAATAACTAAAATGAAAAACTTATTAAAGGGGTTCAAAAGCATATTTGAGTAGGCAGAAGAAAGAGTCAGCAAATTTAAAGATAAGACAATTGAAATTATCAAGTCTGAGGAACAGAAAGAGTAAAGAAGGAAGAAATGTGACCAGAGATTATGGGATCTGTGAGACACCATCAAGTAGATAATACACACATTGGGGAGTCCTAGAAGGAGAAAAGAGAAAGGAGTAGAGAGAATATTTGAAAAAATAAAGACTGAAAAATTCCCAAAGTTGATGAAATATATAAATCTACAAATCCAAGAAACTCAATGAACTTCACATAGGATAAACCCAAAAGCACTCACACTTGGACACGTTATTATCAAAATGTCAAAAACAAAGACAGCGAGAATCTTGAAAGCACTAAGAGAGTAGCAAATCATTACATACAACAATCTTCAATAAGATTATCAGCTGATTTCTCATCACAAACCTTGAAGACCAGAAGTCAGTTGGGTTGATATATTCAAAATGCTGAAAGAAAAAAAAAACTCCAACAATAATTATAGAATTTCAACAAAATTGTCCTTCAAAATGTGGGATAAATTAATACATCACAGATAAACAAAAGCTGAGGGAGTTTGCTGCTACTAGACCTGTCTGCAAGAAATGCTAAAGAGGTTCCTTCAGGTTGAAATAAAAAGACACCAGACAGGAACTTGAAGCATTATGAAGAAAAAAGATCTTCAATAAAAGTAAATACATGGTCATTTATAAAAGCTAGTATTATTGTAATGTTGATTTGTAACTCTACTTTTCATTTTCTACATGGTTTAAAAAACAGATGCATTAAAAAACTTATTAGAGAGGCCGAGTCAAGATGGCGGCATAGGCAGATTCTGAACTCACCTCCTCCCGTGGACACAGCCAATTGACAACTACTCGTGGAAAAATTACCCCTGAGACAGAACTGAAAACTGGATAAGAGGAACTCCTGCAACAACGGACAATCCTAACTGGGGTAGAAG